>JAAGNO010018012.1:104863-136681 GCA_033439905.1 Ceryle rudis
TTTATATAATTACATTTCTTGAGATGAAGAAAACCCACAAAACATATATTAATTTTCCCACATTTGGGGAAAAAATATTTCCTTCCCTAACAACATGGTTAACTCAGCCTCCATCCAAGGTATGGAAAGTCACCAAATGCTAACTAAAAAGAACTACCATCATGATACAAACGAAGAGGCTGAGCACACATGACATTTTCATTGTATCCCTAACATTTTATAAAATTAAACACCATTTGAAGTATGAGTCTGATGGGAATAATCTGATATATAAGCATTCGACATTTAGTGGACAAAGTGCAACAGAACAGATAAATCACTCTAAATAACATTGACACTTGGTCAAAAGAAACATATATTTAAGGCTCAAGTGTGTGGTCAAGCTACTTTATGGGGAGCCTTCCTATTATTTTGGTGAGAAACAGTACTGTCTACAAAAAGGGTTAAAGAAAATGCATTCTGTTGCATCTGCTTACTAAATCCCTTACTTTAGTAGAAATTCAAATTTTGTAAAGATTATTCGTTTTATTGATGCATATAATTATAATCACAAGCCATCTGCTGATTTGGCAGGCATGGTTAAAATTCTCTAACTCTCATAACCTTTCAAGTACAGTGCCCTTGGGACTCTATTTCACTTTTATATTTTGGAAAACATGTAGGGACAAACATGAGAGGTCATCTGCCGAAAGTCAGACCTGTAAAACATTAAAGGGATAAAGATCGTGATGACTGCTCTTATTTTAATAATAGCAAAGAAAGTATTTTCTATTTTGTTTCTGACTTCAGGAAGGATTATATTGGTTTCCATCATGCACTTTGGGAATTTGAATTTTTTCTAGGGATTAAAGCTCTCTCCTAGCACTCTTGGGATCTGGGTTCCAAGTTTAAACTAAAAGAACAAATATTGTTCAGTTTGGTTGTCACAGGTGAATTAAACATATTTGACCTTGGCCTTAATTTTTCTGTTTATGCAATTCCCTTTACATTTCTATTGGAAATGCTTTAACAAACACTATTCTCTTTTTTTTTTTCTTTTTTTTTTTTTGAACTTAGGCGTACTTAGTTTTACAGAGAGGCACCTATCACATACTTGGCTCTTAACAATGAATCTCAACAGAGCATTTTAATTTAGAGGGCTACGTACAATAGGGCATAAAATGAGGGGCTAAAATTCTTTACCCCAGCCCTTTAGAGATGCATCCCTTGATTTATATGAGCCTACCATCGACTGGTGGTTAGCCACAGTTAGAAATGTTTTGGCTTCTTGCCTATGAGAAGTCTTCTCCATTTCTTGTGTCCTTCACCATGTTTAGCCAAACTATTTTACATTTGAGAATTCTTTTTTTTTTTTTCTTCTTCTTTTTGTAATCATTGTTTGTTGTTGTGTTACATGTTGAGTTACTCTGCTGCTTCTAATAGAAGTCATCCACGAAGGAAGTCAGAAGACATCCACGAAGGGGAAAAAAAAAAAAATCTAGGAGATGCTCTGTCATAATACAAAAATCACTGCATTTCAGCACTGTCTTGTCAATACTCTGAGTTAGGAAAAAGGGTGTTTCAGAGAGAAAACACATGAAGGTGGAAAAACTTGATACAGAATGGGATAGTCCAGTGACTTCCTGATAGTAGCAGAAGGCAAAGACAATCACCCCTCAACAGAACTGTCTTGATTAACACGGTATTGACGTGTATCTCGCAAGGACAAAAGATGCAACTCTCACTTCTGTTTAATTAGTGTATCTGAAGGCCTGTATGAGACATGCATGCTGCTTTACTTCTTTTGGAGGTTTGATTCTCACCCCACACCCTCATTATGACAAGCAGGAGGGAAATGCACATGTTTGAAAGTGTCTTCACAGCTGAAACTAGGGAAACAGGCCGAGAGTAGCTCTGGTTTATTTCACAACCAATTAAGTATGACATCTGTTGAAACTCAGGAAATAAGTCTCCCTTCCCCCTGTTCATATACTTACTTAAGCTGCCAGTCTTTTGTTTGGATATGGTGAATTTTACTCACAAGACTTTTTTTTTTTTTTTTTTTTCCCTTTGGAGTAAATACACAAAATAACGAAAACAAGACATAAAGGTTATTTAAAAAAAAAAAACCTGTGCTTCAATGAGTGCATATGAAAAAGCCCTGCTTGGCACTCACAAATCAAGCAAATGATTGTGTCAATAATTCTTTAACTAAACACTCACCTGCTGAAAAAAGGGCGTGTTTGTGGCAGGCAATGTAGACAGAATCACATTTTCATTTTTGAAAATGTGGCTCTTGTTGCTGGCTCCCAAAGGCTAACAAAAGTTGTTAGAAGGAATGTGGATTTTAATTTCTTCAATTTTATGGTTGATAACTTGGCACTGAAGAGAAGACACCAAACAGAGTGGGGCATGTGGCATTATGTATGGTTAAAAAACCCAAAAAGAATTATATGGTAAGCCACTGTCATCAGTGACATCAAGCTTCTCAAATGTATATTTGAGAAGCAGTTCATAATAAACCAAGGAAGAAGCACAGATAAGCTTAAATAACAAACTTAGACTTAAGAAAACAACTGTATTCAGTATCAGATAATAATAGTTCAAGCTGAGACATTTCCTATTCATCAGACATCAATCCATGTGAGACATTTACCTATCAGGAAAACTTTTACTCCTTCATAAAAAACTGTCCAACCCAAATATTAAAAAGATGGTATTTCAGTCCATAGTAACTCTTAAGAGTTCAGTTTCCCTCTGTTGTGATTAGGACTTGATTGTATTCATACTTCTGTATCTAGATAAGGAAATACTTGCTATATCATGCTGACCTTTTTCTATCTCTACCTCTTGACACTGTGTCTCTGAAGCCCCACTGCTCGTACCAAAGCTGTGGCTAACTCTCTTTTCCTTTAATTTACACCGTCCAGTAGTGCTCCTTTTTATTTGTTCATCAGCTTCATTTTGTTTGCCAGTTCTTTCCTACAAGGACTGGCACTGCCTTTGTTCCAGGAGGATGGTTCCCTACTTGATTTCTCTTGCTTTTTCATCCCTATTTAAAAATACAGCTCAAAGCCACATAGCCCATGTGTTATTTAAGCTGCGAGATGCTGCACGGCGATCGCCATAGGTTCCTTGGTTAGGAAGCCTCTGGTAAAATGTCAGTGTGCGCAGTGGCAGTGTCTTGACCCGAGCCAGTCATCCAGATTCCCTTTAGAGTCAGTGGAAAGAGACATTTCTTGGATGCAATTCTTCTCACCCTGAAGTAGGTGTATGAAATAAGTAAGATGTATCACGTGTCTACACAGCAGCAGAAATGCCTGCAGGTTGCCTACAGGCTACCCAGAGACCATGGGAAGCCAGTGGTTAGTACCTTGGAAATAGATATCTGTATTTCAGGCACGTAAAGTTGGAAAGGTGAATTTTGTCTTTCCTGTCCAGTCTACAAACTGGACCTGATTTCTTCTAATATCTTAACTCCACATAATCTTACTGTTTCTCACTGTTTGATATAAGACAGGGATATGAATAATACGGTGTACCATATACCAAAAGTTTCCTCTTGCATATACACAGCATTGATGAAATTCATTGTGTACTCAGACATTAATGAAGAGCAGAATAGCAAACCCAAATATTGCTGTGCAGCTCAGAGGACCAACTTTTGCCCCTGAAATATTTGCAAAAGGGAATAGAGCATTTCCCTGCTTTGTTCTTAGAAGTCATTGTATTTCCTTTCAAGATAGGGTGTCTTTTCTGAAAACTAATTCTTAATATAGGAAGAAATGAGCTCTAAAGATTTAACAATATCAATTAACTTCAAAATACAGTAAAAATATCTATAGTAAACCAGTTGGATTTTTAAACACCGCTGACAGAAGCATTTCCAGACTCAGTTCCATATTTTTTTCTCCCATTGGACTCTGTAGGAATTTTCAGGGGTGCTTCTGTGATTTCTCTCTCTCCTCAAGTTTTCAAGACTCGGTTTTTCAAGCGTTGAGGTAGTGGTAGGATAGATTAGGTGAGAGTTTTGCACTATTTCTCTTGGTGATTATGATGTTCCTCATGCTATAATACAATCTACAAGCAGGTTTTCAGTTCACAGTTTCGGCTGCTGTCTATATTTGCATAGCTTTCAATTACTTTTTCTGTGTTGGAAGAGATTTGATAACAAATTTTGATTTTTAAAGGATAATTTTTCATACCCGTAGCTTTAGCACATAGGCGTGGGGACTTTTAAACAAATCTTCATTCTTTAAAACTCTAGGGACAGGTTCTCGAGTTTCTTCAGGTTTATGTAAAGTGCTTAAATTGTATTTCTAAGTGGGCAACTCAGAATTCCTTCAGAGATCAGAACTGGTTGGAGCTTCGCTAAGCTGTGCTAACTCTTACATAGTGGATGGTTCCTATGGAGTAGCATGGGGCTATACACTACCCTAATCTATACCATGGGGGGCAGGTTGGCCTTGGAAGTAGGGTGCCAGAGCTAGATCTTTGATAGCCTTTTACCTTTTCTTACTCTTTCCCTGAGGGGAGGATAGCTACAATAATAAATTCTGCTGTAAGATTACACTCATCTTGATCTAATTTTGTAACAGTGAGTTTTGCAAAGGGGTGGTAACTATGTGTCTCCAGTAGTACTTCCATAGATGAGACTCAAAGTCAATGAAAATCATGCCCGAAAGCATGGGCGTACAAAGTTCATTATGGTACAAATTGACACCAGTTCAATAAACATAATGCTTTAGACTGATTTAGCATCTACCTTGAAAAGATTAACCTGCTCACGTACAACATTCTCAGACTTTTCTTCCCCACAATCAACATTTTAGTGGCTGTCATGAAAAAACACCTTCTTAAATATCCCTAACTCATTTTAAATAGTGCAAGAGAATAAATAGCTTTAGCTCTAAATGCTTTGGGCTCAATGTTATTTATAGCAACAACATTAGTAATACCACTTATTTTTATTGTTATTAATATGAATAATGGGCTACTGTTTTGTGATCATAGGGAATAATACTGTAATATTGAAGAAGGGCAAGTTGCTTTCAATCAATGATTGCCAGCCCTCAAACAGACAGTTCAGCATTGTGGAAACCCTTCAGGTCATACAGCTCGCTGGGGGTTTGGTATATATTTATCAGTTATAAACATAGAAGCTGCATGTCTATTCTGGTATTTTAAAAGTAAAGAAGTCAATTTTTTAAGTGAGTGCAGTAGGGAAGATGCTGTGATTTTTGGCCCTAAATTGTTCAGAGACACCGATGGGTTTGTCTCCTCCCTCCTGAACCTCCAAGAGCGATCCCCGCGGTAGGACGATCATCAACCCAAGGGGCTCTTTAGAGAAGCTGTCTTCTAGAATCCCAGCTGCTTCAGTGCACAGTGTGAAGTCTGCTTCTAGTAAAGAGCTAGGTAAGCCTTGTTACCGACAGAGTGCAAGCTTAGCAGGCTGCATCTCGGGAAAGAGTGAAACTCAGCCCAAGGGGTCGGGTTTTCCTATTCACCAAATGGAAAGGACTTGTCTTTCCTGCCAGTGGGTGAAGAGGGCATAATGTCCCTTCCTGAGAACTCAGGAAAAGACAGGCCAGTAACACGTGAAAACCCTTGAGTAGATGGAGAATGCCCATGCTATCGCTGAGAATTCTGTTTTAAGAGCAAGTGAGTGAGATACAGTGTGTTGGAAGATGGAACAATCTCTTTAGCAGAGGGAGAATCTGAGACAAAATGGACACTACGTAGGAACAGTTTCCCTGGCTTGACCTGAGTGATCAGAGGTTTCTGTGAATCATTAAGCCCAGTTAATGCACCTTCAGGAAATTCACTTTCACATAAAAGTCCAAAACCAAGCAGGACAATTGCTTCTAATAGAGCAATAAATAAATATCTGCCTTTTAAAAGTCCATAACCACACAGTGCAAATTTTCTTACTGCTCAGTGTCTGAGGTTGTCAACGCAGCTTGCACAACGTAAGGTGCCTGAAAGAGGTGGTTGACTGCAGTAATGTTAAAGGAAAATATACTGCTTGTTTCCCGAATTACCGTTCAAGTGATCCCTTGGAATCCCAAGGTGCTTTTGCCTTGGAGTTTTCAAAAGCAAATTTATTATATTTTGAGCTGCCAGTACTGCAAGGTTAACCTGGACCTGGAAGACTGCAGTTTCCTCCTCCAGCACCATATTTCTGCCTTAGATTTTGTCAGTTAGCATTAGCCCATGTGACAGCTAGCAAGGAATTCAGCCTCAAATAACATCTTAATGAACGGGCCAGTTGCAGATACAACAATGAGTAGTCGAGCTCATTCTCATGTAACATGTACTGTGTGGTGTCCCTTTGGTGCATGGTCAAGTTTTGTTTTCTCTCCTGACACCTACAGATCTTAGCCGGAGGAAATCTGTTTAGATCAGGGCAACCTTCATGTAGACAGTTTTAGTGTAAAATCATGTTTTGAAGACAGTGCCAGCTTAGAGTCCTGCCCTCAGTTATCTGAAAAAACAAACTTTCTGATTTTTGGCCCAAACAGGACTTGAGCTTTGGGAGCTGTGTTACAACACCCATCTTTAGCCATAGCCTTCATAGCCTCCCACAAGGAAGCTGGAAAAACCAGTAGTGACTAATTGTAGGTGCTCACTGCTGCTGTGGTGGACCCTGTGGCCTCACTGTCTTGACAATATAAAGAAGCTCGTTGTGAGTCCTCTCCCTGTTATTAAAGTTGGCCTTTCTAAATATGCCCCCCAATTTTTATACAGTCCTTAAAGAGGACATATAAAAGTGATGTATGAGGATCACTCTTGATCTTATATGGCTATAAAGAATACATCCCGTTCACCCCAACTAGAAAATGATGTGTTCTATTTCCTTGCTATTGAATTACCTTCTAGAATTATGTAAAAACATTAGCAGGTTACTGAAAGCCTTAAATCATTGTCTCATTAGAGTTTGCTGTAAAAATAATACAAACTCTTTCCTTAAGTGCATTGATTTTTGCACTAGTATCTGTTCTACTGCTTAAACCAATATTTTATAAAGAAGTTTTCTAGTTCAGCAAACTATAAATAAACCTCCTCACCCACTGATCAGGTAAGACAAGCTAGATAGCTACACAGATCTAATCTTCCTTATATAAACTATTATGCAATATTACCCAAAATGATTTTTTTATTAGTTCTCATGTCCTTAGATTTCTACTCTTGTTGATTAATTCAGTAACCTCAAGAACATCATGTTGGCCTGAAAAATACATTTTTTTTTTTTCTCCATGAAAAGAGACCTGGGAATGGAAAGATTTGAATGAATATTTTTTTAAAAGCTGCTTTTCAAATTCTTTGCACAACAAACCTCCCAATATGTAAACAGGGCTCTAGCTACTGTGTTTGTCCACAGCTAGAGCTACAGATGAACACAGTGTAGTTGTGTGATGACAGGAACAGCTGACTCATTAGTAGAGAGCAGTGAAAGGTAATTAACCCTGGGAAAAGTACAGCTGCCATGCGAGCTGTTCCTTTCTGTAGGATCTGATTAGAAATTAGTGTTAAACCACTGATTCTTTAAAAAAATGTCATTGATAATTCGCTTTCTCAGGTGTGGCCCCTAAAAGGGGCCTAGGATAGAACTAGTGTACAAAAGGTCTTCTATCTAAAAAGGCCTTTTCTGAGAGGAGTACACACCTGTTTCGCTGCTTCTGGACTTTTCTTAACCATAAATATTGTCCAAGCTTTGAATGTTTTGAGGACAGCCTCCAAGTCTGTGGGCAGTGCAGAGGATGCTTTATCAAGATGATTTAAGGGAGAAGAACATTGTTGGTTGCCATAATGGTGCCGTTAGTGAGGCTGATTATTTAAAAGTCACAACCACTGCTTCTTGTATCAGGATGTAGTTCCGATGCAAAATGATGCAGACCTCTTCAAAAGAAAACAAAAATCTGTCTCCTAGGGTAGGTGAGTACAGCAGATGAAAAAAAGGATTACACCCTGAGCATGAAAGCCACCCCCCAGCCCACCCCTTTCCTGTACAGATCTTGGCGTTTGAGGTGCCAACAGAAGAGGCAGAACCCATGATTTAATGTGACATCCAAACAACAAACCAGCCAATTACATAGGCTGGATATATATTCAGACATCTGATACAAGCCTACTTATCGAGAATGACATAACTTATCAACAACGGTAGCAAAATTTCATTAATGTGCTATAGGAATTTTTAAACTGCTGTTTATTATTTACAGCTATTATATCAAAAATAGTTTTTAATCATCTTACTTTGTAAGATGTTCTGGACAGGACTGTATCTGTGTGATTAGTCCCGAGTGTATGTCAGTGATTCCACATGCAAATAACATGTATTATTGAGGTCCACAGGAGTGTTCTGGTGGTTGTCACCAGAGCCAGGCTTAAACTAGAGTGCCTGAAGAGAAAGTAAGTTTAAATGATAAAGTTTGTAAGACATCTCTGTATAGGAGCATTTTTCATCTTACTCAAGTCTAGTTTGCTGTGATAGGATGAGTAACGGATTACTGTTCTTTACCAATATAAAATATATGTTTCTGTAGTGTTACTTTTAACTTGGTAGTGGTTAGTGATGCAATGGGCCATTTTCTTACCGCACATCTAATATGTTCACATGGAAAGAAAATTTTCTCTTTTAGTTTCTTTTAAATTAAATGCATTGCTTGCCGAGTACAATAAGTGAAATTAATGTTACCACAAGCATATATATATGCACATAAATTTATATATAGATATATACACATACTCCCCTTCTTGACACTTTCAACATTGAGAGCAAAAGCTTTCAAAGTAAACCAGTTGAAGTTATTTCCTAGGAGAATGTTTTTCTTTATAGGAAAACAAGTGAAACAGGTTTGTAAGATAAAGACTTGACATGTCAAGAGCAGAGTTACCTCCGGATTGCCTAATACGTTAAGAGTAAAGAGAACAGAAATGTGTTTTAAAATACTTTGCCATTCATCGTGCATTAGTTAGTACCCATTCTTCTCAGAATTGTCCTTTTTTTTTATTATTGTGTCTGTTTGTTTTCTTTTAATAAAAAAGCTTGAAGAGAAAGAGGAATTATTTTTTTTCTCGGAAATCCCAAGTGATAGCATACTCTTGAAGTATCAGGTTGAGTTTCAGAGGAAGTGAAAGCATGAGCAGGCTATTAAATTGATGAACGCATGAGGATGAAAATAATATTCACTACCTTGAAGCATGGTTAGAAATGCACATAAGCACTTCACAGTGCTCTAGGTTGTTATCCTAATGTAGCTGAAAGGTGAGGAGAGTTGCTGAAGGTCAGAGAATAGATCAGTGGCAGAGGCAGGAAGAGAGTTCCAGAATCCCTTTTTTCCCAATTAATTGCTCAATCAAGGTATGTTCTCTTCATGTCTGTGACAGAAGACAGGTGCCAATTTAGGGAATAACCTTTGTCCCACTTGAGAATCATAAAAGGTCCTGGAAAGAGAACTTAAGCTGCCATCCCTGGTACCAGTGACCTCTTTATATAACTTTGAACAGACCGAACACCCTCTTCCATGCTCTCCACACCTGACCCAAACATTTGCTGAGCAAAAGCTTTCCAGAAAAGAAGTCTGGTCACGATTAACATTATACATGCACGTTTTGGCATCTGACAAATATTCATAAATTTTTTTTTTTTAATTATTATTTATTTTATTTTATTTTCAAAGTGGTATTTGTGTTCTTGGTTTGTTTTATCCTGCACTCTTCAGCACATTCCCAGGATCTTCAGGGCAGTGCAGTAGTGCAAGCAAGCCCCATTATCTTTAGTAGTTAGAGTCATTACAAGTCTTTTAGATGGTGGCAGACTGTACTTCACATGGCACTCTTGAAGTTAATGAACATATGTGATTTGCCTGTTGAGGGAAGGCACACTTCTTCCCTTTGTGTGACTTTCCCTTTCTTGGGACATGTCTGTCATGCTTAATGAAGGGAGCTTGTTGTTCAGAAAGGGGAGGATGAATGCATAGGATAGCAGAAGGGTAGTTATATATCTGTTTATAAAAATAGTTTTTATTTTAGGTTCATTGTTCCTTTTGACTCCGTGTCAGAGAATGTTCAATGAGCTAATTAGCCATGGGTTTTGTCCAGCATAAGAATTGCCATGTCCTCATTCTGACGATTAATTCAATCCCCCAAAAATTTGGCTGGAACAGTCAGAAATCAGAGGGAAAGAATATAGTAACCTAGATTAAGCCCTAAGTATTTGAGTGACCACTTTTACTGAACCTAATCACCTCCAGGACTTCTGTAGAGGTTCAGTGCAACCGTAACAGCACCCCCATAAAACTGCCCTTCAAGCCCATTGATTCCTAACTGGCTTGCTGGAAACCATGTATGGTACAAGTACCATAACAGTGGTGGCTAAACAGTAGGTGTGTAGCAGTACCAGTGCCAGAACCTTCCTGGTGTTGGAGAGGCTATAACAGAGTAATTAAAATGACATGATTTTGCTGCTCTTAGTTCTACTGATCTGTGTGCTCAGGTGTCTCCCACTGGCCTCAATCCTGCAACTACTGAGCACCCCGTCGATGAGAAGAGCATGGTTGTCTTTTGCTGAAGTCAGTAGCGGTCCCCACACACAGTACCTCACAACAGAGATGACTCCATGCAGGAAAAGTCATCTAGGCTGAAAAAGAGTAAACATGTTTTAAAAGAAAACAAGCCCTGTGTTCCAGAGTCACTGACGCATGCTCTTTGAACTTTTCTTTTAAAATTGCTCTGAAATCATAAGGTTGTTACGGTGTGGTTTTACTCGAAATAATGCATATCATTGTAACACAAGCCTTGAAGTTAAGTGGCTACTTTAATGAAACATAGTTACCATAGTTACCGCAGGAGAAGAGAGAATAACTTTTAGTTCTTTTGAAGCTATGAATTAGTTTAAAAAGAGGAAAAGGCATAAACAAGCATGCAGAAGTTTATTATTCAGTGTTTCATGCCTGATCTACTCTAAAAAAGAAAAACTCTCCGTAGACTAGGGCATTAACATTTTCCAGCTGAAATCTATAATTGGCCATCAACAAACACAAAATTACATTTCAACTCCTCAGAATGTCTGTTTCCATGTTTTTTTTTCCTGAGTCAGAGGAGAAACAGATTTTTCCAAAGTTCTGCTTTCAGCATTTTGTTAATAACTGACATTTTACAGCGTCTTGGTTGCTAAAAAAAAAAATAATGTCCTAAAGGCAGTAATACACTGCTAAACGCAACTCATGAAATCTCTGGTTTAACTCTATTATTCATTATAAACACTATCTTAAGCTGATGAGGGGGAAATGAGAATTTATCATAGTGAAGATGTCTTCTAGGACCAGCTTCATTGTTTTTCAGTTTAGCATTGAGATGTGCTCTATCCCTGAAGTGTTAATGGAGGTCACTGCTGTTGCTCTCCTTTACTGTGTCAAAGCAAAGGAGTTCCTACATAGTTGACTATTGAGAAACAAAATTATGTTCTTTCCAGTATATCACCTTCAGCTTATGAGCCTCTAGAGCAGCGGTGATTAACAGGACTTTTACAAAGTTTCTGTGTAGTTACAAGGACAGCTTCAATCTTCTGTCATTTTTTTGCATTAGCTATGATTATGCTTTTACCACCAAAATGCATTTATTTTAAAGGTAACAATACAGACTCAGAGAATAGCTTATGTTTCATCTATATTTATCAGCACTCACTGTACATTTGTGTCTTCATTACCAGGAAATATTAAGGGACATTGTGCCATCTATTCCTGTTTACAGTTTATTATGCAGAGATAGGAAACACTTAGCATGTAAAATGAATGTAGAAATTATTCCTGGATAGAAACACGGACATTTCCCACTCGTTGGCTCTTTCTCCTCCATCACCGGATCAGAGTGTAATTGTCAGTAATCAGGCCTGCTTGCTGCTGATAAAACCACTCTGAATGCTAGCAGCCTTCTTTGTGTGATGACTCAATTATTCCAGAAGTGCCTCATCAAATCTGCCCCATCAGCTGGGCTAATAAATAAGGAGAAGAAACTGGCCCCCCAAAGCAAATTATAAATCCATTTGCATTAACCATTTCGCTGGTCCATGATCTAGGCAGAAATAAGCATGGCAGATTGTGTTAAGCTTATTTGAATATGTTTATAATGTTTACAGCATGCAACCCTTCTTTTTTTTTTTTTTTCCTTCTTTTTTTTTTTTTTTTTCACAAGGTGTTGGAATTATCGGTCATGAATAGCATCTAAATGCAGTTATGTTAATTACAGCAAAGCCTCAGGCATCTTTGAGGGATAGTTTGTTGCTTAAATCAGGTGAAAGTTAAACCCTTCTGCTAGGCAAAATATGATCTTGCACATGGCATTGGAAATACTGCAGTGCTCAAAAGAGAGGATGAGTGGAAAGGATGTGTTTTTACAGGTACTGGAAGGACAGCTGCCTGTGTTACCAGGCTGTCTTGCACTGGCAGCATGACCTCCTGTTCGTCTCAGGGTAAAACTAAGAGAGAGAAACTTTAGCCTTGCAGTTGGGAAAGAAAATGAGACAGTAGAAGCAGCAATAATTCTGTTTCATGTGTAATCTGTACTTAATAAAACCAGTGCTCTGCCCCAAGGAAATTACTTTCTGAAGCTCCAGTTATATAAAAATGGTCTTTCCAAGAAGACTCCTTCAGTTTTCCAAGACTGCCCTTGTGTACTGCAGTGAGGGTGTTAAAGTGAAGCATCTGAAGGCCAAAGGAAATTAATTTGTTTCCTCATGTGCTGAATGCTACCCGTGTGCAGAAGGACCTTGCTGAGGTGACCCATAAGGTTCTGCAGAACTTAATCTGTAAAGTTACGTCCTTCAGCCTGTGCAGAACGGAGATCTGACTGCAGTCAATATATCCGTATTCATTTCTAATGGCAGCTTTTGCTTTCATGTATTTTTTTTTCTCAAATACTAAATACGCTGTGTTATTTTATCTTGAGGAAGAGAAATCACTGTCACTGTAGAAACACAGAAAATGTTCAGGGATCATACTTGTGAGCACACTGGATTTTGTTTCCTTAGCTATTCCATTCTGAGTTAACAAATCACAAACTGTTGTGATCACTCATTTTCGTATTTGCAATATATCAACTGGTGATGTGATAAATGAGAGAAAATCAAATTAATCTGTTGGAAATTATATTCATTATGCTCAGAAAAGTTGTTCAGGTCTTCTACAGGTGTAGTACAGCTTTGTGTACTGCAATTCTGACAGAGAAAACAACCTCAGACTTCCGATGAGACAGTTTTGATGGTGGAATATGTCTTTTCTCATTATTAAATCCTCAGGAAGTAGACTTTTACCCATAGACAGTGGGTCAACAAGAATGGTTGCTAGAAGGGATTTGTCACACACTTCTGATGTTGAGGAACAGGGCCCAAATGGTGATTCACATCGGTATCCTGGTATGACTTGTGGATCTCAGTAGGATGGCTCTTCAGACTCAGAATGAAATCATGTTGTACTGGAAATGGCTATAAACCAAAAATGAATTGCAAAGGTTCCAGGTGACTTCATTGAACCATTACATTGCCAAATCGAGCAACTCATTTACTCCAACTTCGTGGGTTTATAAAGTTTATTATTCTAGTTGAATTGAGGTGCTGGTTGAAAAGTGTGAAGAATTTCTTTGTAAGTGGGAAAACTTGACCTTCAGGATTAAAAAATTCTGTTCAGGCATATAGAGAGTTGAAGGGTAGGCACAATTTGCCTTCTGTAAATCCTTTTGAATTCTTGACTAAAACAGATAAATGAGTTAATGTAAGTTAGAAATAGATATGTGTGGGCTTAAGGGAAGCGATCCCACCAAAGAACCTTGGTTGACAAACAAGTAAGTTACTTTTAGCCGATTTCCATCAACAAGTATCTTATCAACGTTGTCAGTAACCTAGATAGATGTTCTTTATGGGCTCTTGAGGCCGAGATCTTATTTTTTTCCAGTTGACATGGCAGAATTTTAGCTGCACTTCTCACAATGCCTCAATATTTGGCCCGTGATTAATTTTGTAATTCATAAAATATACAAAAATAAAGTGTTTATCAATAACTTACTGTATAACGTTTCAATGTCACTGTGAAATCAGCACTAATGCTGAAGTGTCAGATCCCAGCACTTATATTTGAAATAGAAGTTTCTTCTTGGAGTGTGGACAGGGGTGATGCATAGTTTATCTTCCATTAGGGGTATGTCGCATCCCATGACACATCATAATCCTACCCACCCTATTTATAAGATGACAGATGCACGACTCTGTATTAGACTTTTTATGAAACTCTGGATATTCCAAAGTGGTGCTCACTCACGAATCAGCTGCATGGCAGCCAGCACCCTTGTTATGTGAAAGAAATAGAAAATAGCACATTGAAACTTACTAACCAATCACTTCTGCTGTGATTAAACACAGAAGAGTGGCTCAGGATTTGTGCTTGATATAAAGTCTTGCTTTTGTCCTATTATAGCATTCTCTGCTTTAGAAAGACAGCTGATGACGTCACATGCAAGGCAGATGGGAGTAAAATAGCAAATGACACTGTTGCGTGGAGTTTTCCAGGATAATTTAAAAACCTGTTTCCCAGCCTCAACCCAGCCTTGACTCCTTTTCTTAAAAGGAGGATTTTCAACGTACTAGCTTATCGTGTAAAGTGAAATCTGAAAAGTTTTGTATATTTTCCCATCCTTTGTGCACTTTTCCAAGTGGATCTCAGCTGTGCTGTCTTAACTCTTGGTCCCTTAGGATGAGAGAGACAGCAGATGGGGTTAGGGCAGAGGGCTGATGCTTCTGACAGCAAACGGCCTGGTTGTTGAGTGGAAGCTGTGAGCGTCAGGAAGCTCCTTTTCCCCAGAGAACCAACTAACCACTAAAGAAAGTTGAAAATGAGCCCTTTGAGAAACGCTATTAAAAGTAGTAAAAAATTGCAATTGTGCAGATGATGTGCTGCTGTGTGGTTATTCGGATGCTAATGAGTTTGACATTAGGGAACTCAAAGGGTTTACAGCTACTCCCTTATGTGATTTAGTTCTTTATTGGCAATCTTTGAGAAAATAAATGAAAATATATATTGCTAATAAATACGTAACACCGTAGGATTTTAGAGAAAAAGCTGCTAAGTTTTAGGCTTTAGAAGGAGCTCTATTCACCATTGGAGCTATTCTCAGAGATCTTTTGTTTTAGGTTAGTGTGTTTTGAACAAAGAGGAAGAGGAAGGTAAGGAAGCTTTAAGAGGACTTTATTTTTGAATTTTTTTATTTTTTTTTCTTCATGGATATTGAAATAGAATCAGGGATAAGAGACTTTTGAGGATAAACAAAATCTTTTTCCGGCAACATATTGGCTAGAAAATGTCTTTAAATATCTTTTTGGTATTGGGCTGTTTTGTTCCGGATTTTCTCCCTTCTGTTGTCTGGTTTGCTATTTCAGAGAAGCGTATTTATTCTGGTTAAAAGTTACTGATGGGATGCAACTAATTTTCTATCTATTGGGACTCAAGCAGAAATTATTCACTCAATTAATTCTAGCTTCCCCGAGAATCTGTTTAGAATGAGTGTTTCTAATTTCAGAAACGTAACTTTACAAATTTTACTGACAAAACTTCACCAGATATCACTAACTGAATAGTTAAAGTTTCACCTCTGAGTTCCTAAAGTTTATCTGCAAACTTTGTCATAACTGGAATACATTGAATGGGTAGACCTATTCTACTAAATACCCCAGGTACTATTTAAAAGGGACCTCTGAAGTTACAAGTAATAGTAAAATGTTTATATTTTGGTCACTAGCAGCAGGAGTGATGGCAAAATAAAGCCTGCCTGTAATAACAGCTCACAGACAGATTTTTCCCAGGTTGCAAGTGCCTACAACTTTAAGCGTTCGAAAGGTTTGAGTATTCAATATTTCTGAATACAAGGCCCTCAGTGTTGTACATTCAGAGATAAACTTCTGCAGCTCCCCTTCTCTCACTGTTACTGTTGCTCTAACAGGAGTTTCCTCACAGAAAGGAGTAAAAATTGAGCACAGACAAATGCCAAGGATTTCCCTTTGTGTGTTTATGATGAGATCACCGTCAGTCTGCCAAAGTTTAAACTCTGATACTCAAAATCAGACAAAAAAAAAAAAAAGAAAAAAAAGAGATATTTTTCTGCTGTTATTAAAATACTTTAGAACGCTCCTCATTTATTTCACACCACGTACTGAACCGTGCTACTCAGTCACAGGGGTTCTGATAGAGTAGAAGTATTTGACTAAGGATTTCTACATATAGAAACTGGATTGTTTTCTGTGCAAGAAGAAAAACTTTTCTTAGAGCGCGTCTATTTCATAAGCTATTGGAAAGAGCATTAACAATATAAAGAAACTATGATGATAAAAGTAAAATTGCTATTCGTTCTGCCTCTTAGAAGCATCATTCAGGCTCCTATCCTGTATCTTTGAAAAAAACAAACAAGAAGACAATGTACCTGGATTACTTGCCCATTTGATTTAAAGATTGTCCTATTTAATCTACATTTTATTTAGTATAGCTGGTTTTTGGTTTTCTTTTGTTTGTTTGGTTTTTTTTCAGAGAATGAATTTCAGGATTATCTGTTAAATCAGGCAAGGCACCTTGGGCTGAGTGACGAATTTGGTCCTTTGGAATCTGCACATATTTTCACCCGGAAACACACAAAGGTGGGATAATTTATTTCCAAAAATTAATTTGAGTTAAAATATATCTCTGTATTGTACTACTGTATTCTTTGGTTTCACATGTAGGACTATTTTTCTCTCATAACATCAGCAGTTTCCAGAACAGCAGTCTTCAACAATATTGAACTACTGAAAAAGATAGAAATCTTCGTAAATACTGAGAAATTCTAGTTTTTAAGTTTCAGAACTATACTCTCTTAGCATTACATACCAACAGGAACACAACTATCTTTGGATCTATATGACCCCAGGAGTGAGAATGTATTTCATAATGTACTGCTTAAATTTAATCTGTGATGAAGAGCTTATTTGAGATTTGTTGTTCTTTTAATAATGCTTATTGCATTTTTTTAACTATGTATCAGCTGGATAGGGTAAAAACCTTGGTGTATTTCTAAAAGATCTCGAGGTACTAAAGCATTTCTTTTCTTTTTGAATATTGATACTTTCTTTCTTCTAAAAAAATTATGCTTAGTATGTAGTAGCCCAGGAAACAGTGACAAGAGATTGAACTACATCAAGAATAAAAATCAAGGAAAAAAAACCTCCACAAAGTAGGATCACACATCAGCTTGCCTTAAGCTGCATTTCAGTGTGAGAGACCACATAATTTTTATCTAAATTTAAAAAGCTAGCAGTTGCCCCTTAATTTCATAAAGCTGTGACTCTGCCCTCTAAAGCCTTGGTAAAGCAGACTAATAGAAATACTTGGCACACGTTGGTTACCTAAGGGAATAATAGAACTATTTGCTGTAGTCGTTTGGCAAAAGGACATAAACATATGGCTTTGGTTTATATTCAGCACTGCCAGTTGTGCAAAGTTGCATGGATGAAGTATACAACAGCAGTGACAACTCAGAAATCAGAATTGAGAATCAAAATAAATCGTCCTCATTACAAAGCTATTCAAGCTTGCCTCTGATTTAAGGTTTCTTTTGTCGCTGCATATTCTCAAATAGCGACTTCAATACAAGAAACATCTACTTCTCAGAAACAGGTATACCATTCAGCCACTCTGTAAAATGCCCAATTGTTAATGATTTATATATGTTATAAACATGCTGTAAAGTTTGCATTCAGTAGAGGTACTTAGTTATTTTAATTCCTGAGAAGCGAAGGCATCTGAACTAATTATTTCCATGTTATTCAACTTTTTCCTAGAGAAAACAGGAATAGCATAAAGTAAAGCAAAAGTTTCGAACACGAAGATGAGATGACTGCCTTGTTAAGAATAATCAAAACCACAAAACAAGGCATATTTTTAGTAATAGTCTTTAAGAACACCTAGTTGGTAAATACTTTTTTCCCCTTTCTGGCCATCAACATGTTACTAGAAAACCAAGAAGAAGAAGAAACTTTAACCAGGGCACAAGGAATGTTCCTAAAAATTTTGGATTTTTTTAATGCCAGTAAGCAGAATGTGTAAGTTTTATCTAGAAGTTACTGGATGTGAACTTTGCATTTCCTTCTCACGCCGTACTTCTCGCTGTCAGTCTGCCATTAATACTTCACATAAGAAAAAGCTATTGTAGAATGACAGAAAGATGCAGTCAGCACGTGTACAGACGTTGACAGCCAAACAGTGCTCTCTACTTCTGGACAGACTATAGAAAATCTTCTGGCTTTCAGATTTAATTTTAAAAAAAAATCTTTTTCTTTATGATATTACTGTCTTTTTCTGTGTTAGAGTCTTAAAAAAATTATAGATTATTAAAACGCGAGTACCAAAACCACTGAAAATCTTGCTCTGAGGGTATTATTTATTGTAGGGAGAGTGTCACCTTGGGGCACAGTAGAGCACAGAGGTGGTTTTAGTGCCTGACTTCAACTTTGAAGTTTGTGGCTTGTGCTTGAGACACAAGGATGGATTTGTGTGCCTTAAAAATCATTGAGGTTCGGTGTTTTTTTTTCTAAGTTCGTCTGTCTAGTGACAGACGTAGCTGTTGCCACTGTACAAATGTAAGTAGTCTAGAAATGAAAAATAGCAGAGAAAAACTTTTCTCTTTTCAGACCTCTCAAAATCAGTTAAGAAGTTGTTTGCCAAATTCCATTTTGAAAATCAGACGTAACTTTTAGTTGGAAAATCACAATGAAAGGTCAACTTTTATACTCCTTGACTATAGATAAATTGGTGATTTCTTTTCCTCTTGCTAGTTAGGAGGAAACAGACTTGCCACTCTGGCAGTGGGAAACCTACTCTGGGATAGTCATGCTTGTACAAAGATAGAAATTAGAAAGTGCATTGCTCTTACATGAGGTTTTTCCAGGAGGTGCATTTCACTTTTACCTGTAGCAGCAGCACTGGTTTCCCCAAGTCAGAGTTTATTTCAGAGTAACGTTCTATAAAACTATCTTACCACAAAGGAGTATCAATTCAGTTCCTGAAATTTCGGATTAGAAATGTGCAAGTAAACTGAAATAGTCATTATTATTATTATCATTTGTTGCACATGCCCTGTTTTCAGCTGTTAGTCATATTCTTGGATCCCATTATAATATCAGAACAGGCACATGTGCACAGATAGACTCCAGGCACACAAAAAAACAAACTCGGAGCCAAATCCTGATTCTCGCACTCAGGGAAGTATTTCCAGGTGCTGCTCTCGAGTCCACTGACAGCAGTGGGATGGTACAAACAGAAGAAGAAACATTTGATTTCTGCAGCCAGGAGCTCTGAAATTAGTTTGAACAGAAAGTATGACTGCTGGTATTCCACCAGTATATTCATTTGGAGAAATATGAATACTCTCACTTAGCAAGTTGCTTCTGCCAGCAGAATCTGTGGTATCGTTGGTGACTTCAGTCACTTTTCTGGGATCTAGTTACTGACGTACCCTTAAATTTCAGCCAGTATTGAAGGAAAGGTAGAAAGAGGATCAAGCAGAAATTCACAAAGTCAGTCAGAAAACAATCATAAGCTTAGGGAGATTTTTGAAATATGCTTTCAGAACATAATTCAACATCAATATTCTCAGTAAAATTCAAAAAAATAGGAAATTCCAAGAAATGGGAAATAACTGAAGACATTCTAAGGCAAGCATTTATTTCTTCATCTGCTTGCCTAATGATACAGGACTGCATAGCTTCTGCTCCTCTGTCACTGTGTTTCTGACTGTGCATCTCCCACTAACTCCTTTTGAGTTCATTAGGTATTTTCAACTAATTTTGAAAGGAGAACCTTTAGATGTGATTTAAAACCCACCAAATTGGAGAACCTAGGTATAAGATGTGGAGTCCGTTCCACTATTCACTTGTTAATTCTGTGAAACTTGCCCTTAAAGATATGAGCCTATAACTCCCCGTAAAGTCTTCCCAGAAAGCACTTAGATACTATACTGATGGTCCTGATGGCTAAAAAAAAATGATAGTCAAACACTGTGCACAACTTTGTGCAGATGTGACCGTTTTATTTATTCCTTAAGGCTTCTTGTCTCAAGACAAGACATGTACTGGGAGCTGACCATCCCTGAATTTGAGAGCACCTTCCAGAATCCATCCAGTCTTTACGGTACAGAGCAGGAATAGGATATGTCTCTCAAATTAACACCTTGATAACAATTACCTCTCAAAACTTCGGGTAGAATTTCTCACTTAGAGTTTAATCTGTCGTTCCATGGGGGATTTAAAAGTCTGAACACTTCTTGCTGGCCGTCTGCAGCTCTAATTTCGTGTAAAACAATCACTGTGAAGATAAAAATCGGAAGTGAGAAACTTTGTTCACTTTTTTCATTATCAGGCAGTTTCTGAAAGAACCAGAAAAACCTGAAGATACTTCATTTAAATTTTGAGCAAGCAAGGTCTTTTTTTGCTGCATAATTACAAGATTTTACAGTTTTATTCAGTTACTTTTGCACCTTTTTCAAGTTAATGCATGGGACTTTTTGTAAGTTAGAGTGTTTTTAATGTAACACAGACGTAACGATTATTTTAATAGATGGTATGCACCAGGCTATATAGCCTTATAAATTTTAGGTTTGAGTTGATTAAACATCGCTCATAGTTTCAAATTATTACAAGGAAAGAAAATCAATAGAAAAATCCCCTGCGTTGATTTTATTGTTGGTTTTCACTCATTGTGCAGTTTTTAAATATTCATCACAATGCAACGTGCTATTTAGACCCAAGTAACTGCTGTTCAGTAGGAGCAGTGGACACTTTTTGTTTCATAATTAAAAGAGCAGCACTGTGATTGGTGTGGTATTTATTATGAAATGATGACAAAGGAGTACCAGTGGTTTTAATAGTTTTAGCTTACAGGAGCTGTTGTTAATTTTGTCTGTAGAGTTGCAGGTGAAATAATGCACAGTGGATAAATAGTCTATATTGGTTTAACTGAACATAATATATAGTGTGTTCTGGAGTTGTTTGTCTCAATAGACTATAGTAATCAAAAGTAATGAACCTATTATGTGCAGGACCTTGGAGAGCATAGAATGGCAGTAAAAGTGTGGCACATAAAAGGTTTATTAAAGGAAATTAAAGTCCATCATTGCCACACCTGCTCCCCTATTATAAGTCTATGGCAGGTCAGTGCCTTCAATCACAACTCAGCATCAGAGAACAGAGCCATGTTTCCCATTACCATTGCAGTCACATTGCAAAAACTCGTTCTCCAGGTTTTAAGGATAGTAACAAGTACAGGCTGCCATCAGCCCCGCTACGTAAACACAAGCCACTTATGTTCCTTCCCTGCCCATAATCAGCATCGGATGTAAATCTAAACAGAGATGATAGATCGTTGTCTGGCTTTGAGGTGCATTTTGATCAATTTATACTTTCATTTCAGATATTGCTAACCTGTGTTCTAGAATTAGACTTCTTCAAGTACATGAATAGCCTTTGCAAATGGTTGTGTTCTCTCCTGCAAATAGGTATTTTGTTTCCCGTAGTTCTATACAATGTGTAACCACATGAAACAACAGAAACAAAAAAGCAAACACACAAAAACCACACACACACACAAAACCAACAACAAAAAAGCACCACAAAAAACAAACCACCAAACCAAAAAAATCCAACCAATGCAAGAAATTAGACGGGTATGTTTTCCTCCCCTAGCAAGTCTGACTTTACTCTTTTTCTTTCTCAGGTCAATTTTGTCATATTCTGCAATGTTCTTTCAGATAAGACCTTCAAAACATCTCAATTATTTGAGTCTCATAAAGCTAAAAATAAAGCATCCTCAGATCTTCAAACTCTCTAAATGGAAAAAGGCACAGACAGAGCTTCTTGCATCTTCCCTCTGTGGTACAAATCAGTTCTGCTGATCCTCAGAAAGTGAAATAATAGACGGGATCTTCTGTTGACGTTGTTTGGGTCTCGAGACCTTTTGCAAGGAAAGATGCCAGGCATAGTCGACTTCTGGTATCCATGGAATCCATCTACCTATTGCCCAACACAGTTGTATAAATCAGATGCGAGTGTCTGCCTTTGTTCCTGCATATTGATCTGCAGAAGCACAGTCTACAATATGTTTGATCATCACCATTTTTGCAAACAGGGAAACTGAGTTTCAAAGCAAAGAGAGATAGTAAGATACTACCAGAGACTGGAGGTGAATTCCCAAGTTCCTGATATTATGCCTCAGGCAAAAATTTTTCATGAGAGAGTCTTTCTTACATAAAAATTGATACTTTTAGAAAAGAGTTTGCCTCCCTGGACATGGTCAAAATGACACCGTTGTACAATCTGCTGTATGTCACTGCAGCTCTCCACACCAGAACATGAAATCTTAATCCCTTTGAATTTCAGGGGTTTGTAATAAAATCCATGACTTGAAAACCTGCCCCTACAATTATGGGTCTGGGCCAGATCCAAGACCAGAAGGTGCATATTTCCAGTGCTGGTTTAGATGTAGCCAAAAGTGTCACAAGAACAGCTGATTTTGAGAGGTCTCTGTTACTTCATTTCAAAATCTTAAGGCAACAGCTGACTTTTGGGGGTTTCTTTTTTAATGTGAAATAGAAACCTGAACACTACATTCTCCCAAAAGCTCATATAAATCTGTCACGGTCTCTTTGACCAAAACTTCTGTAAGAAGTAGTTGGTGAAGCGGTGAAGTGTTTCAAAGATGTATGTATGCAATTAAGCACATTCAAGCAAGAGGGTTTCATGTTTTAAGGATGAAGTTGTCAGAAATGCAGGTTCCAGTGCAGCTATTAAGATAAGCTTCAATTACAACAACAATGCAGAGTGCCTGTAGGCACTGGGCTTTCTGGGACCTTTTCTTCCAGGAGGTGGATACTGAAAGCAGCACTCGTACAGCACTGCTGTGTCTAACCTTATGTCTTCAGCTAACACCTGTAGACCTTGTCATTAAACCTTACAGAGTCACTCATAACCATCACTTTATTAAACAAATCTGTATCATTAAAGGTATCTCCTAGGTATTTACAAGATATTCACAGATGGCTTTTTATCTCTCTGACAAGATTAATAAGGCATGATTATTCTTCTTTCTATTACTGTCTAGTCTTTGGAAATGTGGGGAACAAAAAAAAAAAAAAAGCATTGGAGACTTTATTCCTCAATGGCAAAAAGAATGAATTAAAGACTTTGTGTTAATATTGCAGATGGATGCAGATGGGGAAAATAAAAAGCTGCGCACACGCTCAAAAGGAACCAAGGGTGAGTTAGCAAGCACGTTCCACGACCCTGTGCCCAGCACACCATGAAATATGATAGTTCCTGTGCACGGTCCCTAATGTGTAGTAAGAGAGTGTGTAGCTTCCTTAGGGCTGCTTTTTTAATCAAGGCAGGACACAGACTGCTGGCATTAAGAGGCACAATGTTATTAGCTATGGCTTAAAGAAAAGCTGGGGAAAAAAAAAAAAAAAGGTGCTGTATTCTATTTTCTTTGAACTATTTCTCTAAGAAAATAAAGGTTATGCTTTTTATTACACAAACAAAGAATTTCCATAGAGGGTAGAGCTGGACAATATTGAATGGATGCTTTCAAAAGAACGCTCAAAACTTTGTCTCAGCCAACTGAATGGTTTTTTTCTCTATTGCCATTAATTATCTGTAAATTTACTTTAATCGAAAGTTGCAGGTGTATGTGGCAGAGGAGTAGCTTGTGCTTTTTTTAAGTACTGCTGCTCGTGTCTCATTTTGCAAAGTTATGACATAGTTGTGTTTCCCAGCTATTCCTCCCTTTTTGTAAGGAACAGATGGAAATGCAGTACTGAGAGATAAACAGGCCCTTAATGATCTCAACATCTGGAAAACATGATTGACTAGCAATACAGCCCTTCCAGGAAAATAACTTTTTATTTTAATTCATAACACTTTTTGTGGCTCTTGATAATGAGTGAAAAATGGAGATACTTAAGAATAAATGTCAAAGTTTTGCCTGCCCGGTGAACGTTTTTGCGTATGACTATTCCCAGAGCTGCAAAGCACCCATTCTTCACTCTGATTTTAATGTGAATTGTGCACGCTCAGAATTGTGCAAAACAGACTAATTTGATTCATTGTCACAACTCAGTAGTTCTGGATCGTTAATATTGTGCCTTCAGCTTCAGGTTGTGGGCAGAATGAAAAATTAAAGTGTGGTTTGCCTTACTTCTCCGGTTTCAAATGACTAAGGGGGTGAAAAAGTGCTACTTTTCACTTAGGAAGAGACCAAGGGAGGGGGCAAGAGTGCCACAAACTGCCTGCAGACAAGGGGGTAAATTCAGATGAGCCTTTCTAAAAAGCATAAGCATTGTCATATCAAAACTTTGATGCATCCCTCAGTAATGTTACCTGGAATTAATGCAAAATTCATACATACTTCAAAAGAACAGAGGACTTGAACAAAGTTATTGAACAGGGAAGTTATTCACACCTCAGCATTAGAGCAGGTCTTCTCTGTTGGTTAGATCTGTGAGTTAAACCACCTGGCTGGCTTAGCAGCCTTTCATTGTCATTTAATAGGGGAATCATACCCTTTTCACTTACAAAGTTAATAACAGAATTTTAAAACTTACAGATTTTCTTTCTTTATTTTTTTTTTTTTTTATACACATCACACACACACATCTACGGGAATTAATATATCAGGAACATTTTCCCAGAAGTGGAAAGAACAGAAGTTGCCACTGCAATATGAGTAATCCTTAGAACCACCTGTTGGCTTTGCAATTATGCTCTATATCCCTGTGTGGGCAGCTATTTGTAAACACCAGCCTTCGTCACTCCCAAACTGAATTACAATTGAGAAGGAGAAGAGATTTGTCATTCCATTTTCAATAAAAACAAGTGCCTTCTCTTTTGCTTTTATTTTTTTTTTTCCTTATTATTATTTTTCTTACCGTTCCACCGAACGCTGTAAGATTTTAAGAATCTTAGAATAACAGTGAGAAATTACACGTTCAGGTAATGTTTGCCACTAGTAGCTACAATCCAGTGGTTAGCAAGAAATAATCACCTGTGTTTTGATAGCCACTCCCCTCTCATCACAGATCGGCAGGTGCAAGTCTGGAAGTGTAAACTAATTCATTCTTTCCTGCTTTTATTAACAGTTCAAGTGGACTCCATAGCTCAAGAGCTCAGGTAAGAACTCAGATTGTTTATTTGTTCAGTTTTATTTTCTGATTCTATTGATAAATTCATACCAGTGGTATTGCTATAAAATCGAGAATCCAGCCAATGATGTATTATAGAGAGAATTAGCATAGCTCTGATGAAGGGTACTTGATGCAGATTAACTTTTTAAACATACAAAAGTAAAATGTTAGCAATATCTATGCAAGCATAATCAGTAATGTAAAGTGGGCAGGATTCTGGTTTGCTGGCTTTATCTTCAGCCTGTGTCGGAGCACACAACAGTAGAATCTCTGGAACAGGCTGCCCAGGGAGGTTGTGAAATCTCCTTCTCTGGAGACTTTCCAACCCCACCTGGATCTGTTCCTGTGTGGCCTGCCCTGGGTGACCCTGCTGTGGCAGGAGGGTTGGACTCGATGAGGACTCCAGAGATCCCTTCCAACCCCTACCGTTCTATGATTCTGTGAGTATAGTTTCTGATCGGGCTTCAGCCTTTTTCCTGTAATAGGTATAATAATGTTGCAACATCTGAACATTCTAAGAGATAGTCACATTTACAAGATGGCTTTTATAGAACTGGTAGTCTCTGTAAATTCTAAATGCAGTAATGGCTCATTCTTCCTCAAGTCCTTGCTGAGGTTTCATATTTTATTGAAGCAACAGAGAGTACATTTCAACTTTGCATAAAGCATGGCAGGCCCGTTTAAAACCATAAATTGTGCAAGGATATTTCGGAGCACAAACAAAGTAGTAAAATATTAACATGATTATTTCAATCTTACTAATGTGTGCACCAGCTCCTAATAACTGATCCAAGATCTTAGAACAAACTGTGGAAAGACTGGCATGTTATCCACTACCAGATTTCAAAAAAAATCCCATGTACCATCAAATGCAAGGGACAGGTTCACTCTTCATACCCCCCAAGGACAATATTTACGGGTAGCTGTAAGTTCCTGGAGTTGTTCATAAAAATCACAACGGGCTACGGCTGCAATATAAATGCTGAAAACATTTTTGCAAAAACCCATAGGAGATTTTCTGAAATTTATTTATTTTGCTTACACATTTCATCACGTGCTACTGAGCTGCTTTCTTTACCACAGCATCCATCTGAGGTACGTGCTTGTGCGTTCATCCATCTAAGGAGCGGAAGCGTCATCATGTGATTTATTTGATCAATCAAAATGCCACTCTCACTTTAAGATAGGGCATGAAATATTTAGAGGAAGTTATTTGCAGGGAAGACATACAATATTTTAAGGTTTTGTTTTATAATAAAACTGAGGAAATTATAAGCTTCTTATAGATATTCCATGAACAGAAGTGGACGCTAACTTTCTGGATAAATTATTCATGGTTAGTCACTCATTCAACTCTACTGTGAATCTCATTTTTCTGTATGGCTTCAGTTTCCTGAGACTGAGATTTAGTGCTTCTCCTTTTTCCTCTGTGCATCCCTAATTTATGCACCAGAAGGATGCATTAATCCGAAGAGGCAGTCATCCAAAAATGAGGATGGTCCATGTGTTCCTAAGAGAAAAATGTTTGAAAAATAGAGGATGTGCAAGTTTCTGCAACATCAGGGAAGCTGTAATTTATGCATTATCAATTACTAGATCTTTTCCCAAGCAGTTTTGCTTTTCCCTGTTAAATACATGCTATCATAGGAACTACTGTGTAACAGAACACTCTGTCAGAGGTGCGGACTACCTCCGTAAGAAAACATACATTGGTTTAAAACAGTGAGCTAAACAGCTAATAAAGCCATTACTCAGTCCTTAACTTGGTATCTGCAATTTCTACAGTACCAGATTCCCTATTGGGTATCTCTGCAGCCATGTGCTTTTACTGGCATACCAGTCAGGTGGTCAATTTTATTTTATTTATTTTATTTGCTTATGAAGAACTAGAGGAAGAGAGGCAGGAGCTTCACATTGGAAACGTAGCCTAGGAACTGCACTCCTATTGCTCTTACCCACCCTACTGTGGAAAAACTACTGAACATTCCTCAAGAATTAAAGACTGAAATAGACTGTTGTGTTCCCTGGATACAGATATTTGAACCACTGTCTTTTCTGACCAAGGTTCTAAATGCTGTGTTGGCTGAGAAATTTAAATCCATGCTTAATTAATTTCCCCTTTTCCCCTGGCTTATCCTATCTGACAAAGCACTTTTGCACTCCTTATTGAGTTTCTGTTACAAAGTGCCTTGGGATACTTCTACATGAAAGGCACTACATAAGCTTACATGCTCATATTGTATTATTATTAGTTTCATAACATTGATTGGTTCTAGAGCATTTGTTAGCCTTTTTTTATTCTGCAAGTTGTGTTTCACAAAAGTAGAGAATGAAATAAATGAAAAGCGAAACAAAGGGTTGCGTTCACCAATTAGTGTCAATAATGCATGAATTTCTCCCTTCTAAATTCAGGGGTCGCGTTCTTGCTTAATGGAATTCAATGATAAAAAAATCTGTTGATTTTAAGAAAGCCAAGATTTCACCCAGATATCTGGCTAATGGTTTTGCTATCATCCATCTTTTCCTAAGAAATAGGACCATGTTTCTGCATGAAAAGTATGTTTTCAGGAAAACATCACCTTAAGGGTCAAATTGGTCTTGGTTTTTTTTCTGTTTAGTAAAACTAGAAATTGCCTTGCACTGTAGCGAGTCTTCAGAGGACAGCGTTTTCCTTCCTGATACAGACCAACTATATAAAACTTCTATTTAAGTGTTAAACTTGCATTGATTTCATGTAATGATATGCCTTAAGGAATTCCAAATGTCAGTATCATCTAAATAATTTTCTTTATACATGATTATTATTAATACTGATGTATTTCCAGTTCAGATTTATAAGACCTTTTTTTTTTTTCCTCCTATATCTATTCTTTACGCTGCAGTGTTGAAGCCTAATATGCTAAACTTTGTAAGCCCTTCAAAACAGAATGGTTTCTCCTTCCAGTCTTGATTAATTACTTATGGACAATATGGTTTCAAATTTTCATTTAGGAATGTAGTTCTGTGGTGATTTCTTTCGTAGCTGAACTACCCATAGGAAGAGATGATTCTTTTATTGCAATCTAAACAGAGCAAAACATAACATGTGGTAGAAGTGGGTGCTGAAGCCAGGAGATCTCTGTCCCATACATTCAAGTTTGAATCTGACACCTTTTGGGCATAACAACTCTGTTGCATCCATCTTCTGCAAGAAGCAGAAAGAAGAGGTCTTCTCTTAGATGATTTAGTAATGGACCACTGAAAGGACCAGGACCTTCTGCTGTGTTCGGGCTTAGAATGAAATCCAAAGGGAAGTGAAGAATATTGGTGTGATGTATTCTCATTACTGTGTTCTATTTAACAGATGGGATACAGTACGATGAACCATCTGTAGGTTGTGGAGTGGCATCTGGGTCAGACCAAGGAAGAGCAAATAGGATCGATCCAAGCACAGGATTACAAAAGCATAGATCAGTTTGGCTAAGCCCATATCTGACTAGAAAGGGTACCTTTTCTGGGTTAGATACAGGTGAAACCAAGTCTTTCTGCCTTATGTCACTAATGATTAATGAAGATTCCACAAAGCACTGGTGTTTCAAGTCATGGAGAACAGTCCTGCTTTTTGGTGGGAAGAGTTACACTTCCCCTTACTCTACATAGTGTTGGATCACTTCTTTGAAAGGACCATTTCTTCAAAAGTAAGGAAAGTAGTTCTTACCTGGAACTCTTGCTCCAGATGTTGTCAGACATTTGAGATATTCAGAGAAGTTGAACTGTTTAGTGTGAATGTATAGAAATATGAGTATCTTGAATGTTTTAGCAGAGAGAGAAGTAATAGAGCGGAGCTGTCTGGATGTCTCTGATAGGAATACTTCATCATTAGCTGCTCTCTCTTGATTAGGAGGGTGAGAAACCTGCAAATCAACCCTGCAATTAATGGTACTGAAGTATTTCAGAAGGTTTATTTTACTAACACATATTCCTTAACTTTCTCCAAAATGTTCACATTTATCCATGTAAGTAACAGTATTGACAGCATACTGAAAAGCCTTTTGCTAACCAAAGTAGTTACTGCTTATTCTATGAGGCTGAATATTTTGCTGGTTTCCTCTAAGTCTTGGTAGATGATAGGTATCCAGTGATATCCGAACTCTAGTTTCAGTCAGTAATGGAAAGAAGGTTGGCATTTTGGCAAATAGAAGGTGGTCTGGCCACTCGGGAAAAGTTCATGGTTTGAAAGAAAAGGGCTGTGCATGCCTAGCTACATTTAGAAAGGTATGATTCATTAGTAGCTCTTTTTCTGAGCTTCATGAAATAAGTGGGGTTTTAAGACGTGTTTGCATGAAAAGCAGGCAGAAGCCTGGAGATTACCTGAGAGAGAGGTGAAAGCAGTACTTAGATAGTGGAAGAAGTGGGCACATGAAACAAAATCACACAGAAAGGCTCGAAGATGTTCCTCAGTAAGAACGGAGATTATGATTGATTTGTGTAGCTATCAACTCTTATCCCATAGTACTGCTTAAAAGTGAGACTGAGAAAGCTGTTTGCTCCCAGCCTGCATCTGGAAAAACTGGCAGGTTTGCCCTTTGGGCTTGGCTTCTGGTTTATAGTCTTAGAAATAAATGCTAGGTGAAGATGGTCAATAGTAATACCTACTGCCAGGATATTTATCCTGATTTGGTGCAGATATACCGGAGCTTGAAGAAAACTCTTTTTTAGCAGATGAATATTGGGTGTTGACAGCATGCATTCCCAGCTCTCCTCTCTGGTGATGCTAACTTGAACTATTTCTCCATGATACATCTGGATTAGGTATTCCATTGGAGACAAAGATCTCTATCAGGCTATTTCTATTAATAACTGATCTTCATTTAAACAGTCTGAAGAGTACATAATCCCAGGGTCTGGTAACAGAATGATGAGTTACAAGAGTATCTACTGCTAGCTCTCTAGCTTTGAAAAGGAACTTCCTCCCTGCCCTTGCCATTTTAGAAATTGAAATGGTTATGAGGTTTTGAAAATATTAACCTCTGTCTCTCACTCCATGATTTCTGATACAATCAAGTCTGTCAAGTTGTCATCAATCATAATCTTAAATTCCCAATAAGTCTTGTCCATTTTTTATTCTTTTCTGATAACACTGTTAGGTTCTTAAGGAGTTTAGGCTGGCATACTAGTCAGTACTCTCCTCAAAGAATCTGTGGAAATCTATGTTTTATGCTAAGGCAAGGTGATTTTGTAATTGCTGTTTGATGGAAAACATTGAACAGGCAAATGTAAACAAACACTGAACAATCAGTACGTGGTGCGGTTTACTGTGAGGCAAAGGTAAGTATATGTCACAGAACTAATAAAATAATAGAGCTGGAATTCACCTCTCCTTATTATTATATCCTATATGTCAACCATTCTCATCATGACTAATAAAACAAGCATTAATGTGAATTGTAATGGCAATCAGATTTATAGGTCTTTTGTGTCTTAAGTTCCTCACGTGTTTCCTCCTTCATCTTCCAGTCCCCCTCTAATTAGTGAAATCTTCCGTGCTGTCATCCCTCCTTACTCTTTGCTCTGCCTCTCCCTCTTGTCTCTTCTCCTCTTCCTTTCCTAGAGCTCTGATGAGATGATGGACCTCATGCTTTTTGCCTTTTTTGAAGTCTCATATGTTTTAATGCTTCAAAACCAGGTTGTTCTTTCAGTACTTTTAAACAAGGAAACAAGAAACAAGAAACAATAAGCAAGAAACAAATAAACTTAGAAAGAAATTAAAAATTCAAACATTTTTCCACCTGAGGTTTTCTACTTTTGATCATTCATATGAGTGGGTTAAGGCTTGCAGAAAATGTTTGGAACTGGTATGTAGAGAACATCAATATAAAGACCTTCTTTTCCCTTAAAACATCATTATTTGAATGAGATTATAAAAGCTAATAAGAATCTCCCCTCTTAAAAACACTGGCATTGTTTCTGTGAAGAGAAATAATACCATATAGCTCTGGGTGACCACAAGTAATCACTTTAACATTTTGCAGGTAACCCCGAAGTTGACAGTTATTTGACTTAACCCTTTAGTGAGCTGTTCTCAATAACTATGAAGATGGTTGAAATAGGAACTGTATCTCATATTCCTGTTGTTAATTACAATGAATCATTTGCCTAATTCCTCTAGATATTAAGACCTTTTGATCTGTGCACCGTGACCTCTGCCTTTTCCTCTTGGATTTAATTAGAACATCCCAAAGTTGTATTTCATGTTCAGATTTCCATTTTAGCTTCAGTTGATACTTTATGTGCATTTGCTTTATGGGTGGTTTTTATAGCTTTCTTCAATAACAAACACATTAGATAAGTTTCTAGCATATTATAGGCCTCTTTAAGCATCTACTATGCTCATTTCTAGACAACACTTGCAGTCTCAGTGTCTCTTTTCTCTTTGTTATATTTATTTGATTGTGTTTTTACAATTTTTCTACTTAAAGTCTCCATTTAATATCAAAAAAACCCAAACCAACCAAAGATTAATTAGTTTTGATGTATGCTTTTCTGTAATTTTTTTTTCTTAGTAATATTTTTATGTTCAATATATGTCAAACCTAAATTATTTTTAATTGTGGGTCC
>JAAGNO010018012.1:136781-148632 GCA_033439905.1 Ceryle rudis
TACCAAAGATTAATAAGTTTTGATGTATGCTTTTCTGTAATTTTTTTTTCATAGTAATATTTTTATGTCAAATATATGTCAAACCCACATCATTTTTAATTGTGGCTACTTGACTGGCAGATAGTTATTTACAGGGGTTTTTTTCTACCTGAGAGCTTTTTGCATCGTAGAACGCTCCTTGCCTTGAACTAAATCTTGTGGGTTTAGTGTATTGCAGGAGTCACTGCCTTCCCCATCACAGCTTCTGTGTTCATCAGCACACAGTAAGTGTTATCCTCCCAACCTACCAAGGAATTTGGAGTTGTGTATGCCTTAATACCTTCTGCTGGGTGACAGAATGCATCAGAATATTATAGCCCCAAATGGTTGTTTCCTCTGATGGCAGATCTTTTCTCTGTAGATGATCACAAGCCATATAGAGATTGAAATGCCAACCGGTGACTTCTGCCTCATATATATCAATCATGAGTTAAATATTATGGCTGGCTGAATAGCTCTGTCTGACTGATGTCAAGGGTGGATTCAGCCAAGCAAAAGCAAGCTGAAACAGACTGTGGACAGCCTGGAGATAGCAAGGAAAGGGAAAAAAAATGCAGCCATGGGACCTCGGCTACATTAAAGGGAGGTACTGGCTCCTGACAATGAATTGCTTACAGTCCTATTGTCTATTGTCAAAAAAAACCCAAACAGAATTTATCTTCTTTATGTCTTCTCTAACCAGACTGTAGTTACCAGTATGCTTTTTATTTAAGCATTTACTGGCATTAGCAGGCTGATCAGTCATGTGCAAGGCTTTCTGGATGCAAAGGTTGTGTAGATTTGCCTAGAAACTTAATCCATTCTAAGCCAAATTCTTGGCTTGGGTCCCACTGGAATTTATTGACCTACTGAACTTGGACAGACTGAGTGAGTAAATGAAAAAGAGGCTAGAGAGGCTGGATTTGGCCCAGATCTTAGGCATTCATTCATATTACTCAGTTTAAGAACTTCTTGAGCTCCACACAATAAAAACTAAGTTTCCTCCAAATTGTTTTTTACTAAGAATAACTTACCTTCTAGAAAAGGGTCCAAATCTACAAGTCTAGCCATATAGAGTTCTGAATCTATGAGCTATAAAATGACACCACGAAGAAGTCGTCCATTTCATTTATCCATTTCCTAGTATTTCAATTTATATGCGCTATTTTTTATTTGATCTGAATATGCTTCTGATCCTACAAGCTTGTAAATGGAAACCGAGAAAATCAGAGAAGATAATTCAAATCTGTACAGTCCTTCTCCGAGTTGCCTTTCCTGTGGGGAGAACACTGTTAAAATAGTGAACTAGAGTGAAAAAAAAATTACAATCCTGAAATGGTTGTTCTTTAGCCTCAGGCATCACAGTGAGCTTGAGGCATGGGTACCTTTCCCCATTACTGTATGCCTTGTGCTATGTTATTGCTGACTTACCATAGGTCCACCGTTTTTACGTGCTTCTTTTTATTTGCTCAATCATTTCACAGTCCAGTTGTTCCTTTTGGTCAGGTGGCCTGTAACATTTAGTTTACTGTCTGAAACATCTCCAAGCTCAGTACATAATGACTCAACATGACTACCCATTTCTCCCCAGCCTTTTCTTATGGGGGCTAATAAATCCTTTTTCATCAACAAGGCAGTGGCAGCTCCTTTGCTTTCCTTATATGTCTTTTTAAAATAAAATATATCTTTTAATATCATGCTCCATCCAGCTTTCCGTTATGATACCATATTTTCTCAACATTATTATCTGTCCAGGTCTCTTCCTTTTTTCCTAGCTAAACCTTTCATTTGTGTATATAAGCAGACACTTTAATACTCTCAAGTTACTGAGCTTATTTTGCTCTATATTAGTGTTCATAAATATGAATTTCCCTTTTATCTTTCTTTCCATCTATACCCCATGTGCATTCCTTTCATCTTGGTTCAGCCCTGGACTGAACTTCTCACAACTCTGGCATTTTAGAAAAAGCACATTGCCCGTGGATGGCAGTAAACTGTTATATTTGTAGAAGGCCCTTTAACCCTGGAATGATTGCTACAGTGCCCAGAAACACCCCTGAGCCTTTCACAGGTACAACTTGTAAGCCGTGCGTAGGGGTTTGTTAGAAAGGGGTGAAACGCGTGTGGGTTTTTTCTTGTGTTGTGCATGGTGGTTTAAAAAGAAAAACGTTCAGATTGTCTTTAATTATCGTTGATTGTCTGTTCTCAATTTTAGAGCAACCTGAGCTGAGAACATTATCGCTTTTGCTTCTACTGACTTATAAAATCTACATGCACTCCGCAAAAAACGAGGGTTAGTTAAGCAAATGGAACATGTATCTGTCTTAAGCTGAAGAGAAAGTAAATAATTGAGTCATAGTCACTCTCCACCTTCCTCCCCAATCACTGTGGTTCAGCTGAAGTTGATGGAATTAACAGCACTCATTTGGGTTTTCAATTACAGCGATCAGACTACCAAAGCTCTCTTTCCTTGGACTCCTACATTCCAGCTCCTTTCATGGAGCTCTGGCTCTAGCCTAAACCTTTGGAAGCCACTATGCTAGAGTTAGAATCTAGCTCATGTTTCTTAGAGAACAAGCAGGCACAGAAGAGGACTACAGTGAGAAGAATTCAGATTTGTGTTCCCTTTAGGTACAGTCTTAAAATTCTTAGAAGAAAACCTGACCGTGACAGACAGTTGTAAGCTACTGGCTCATCTGTGAGTGGCACATGTCCCTGAATACTAACTTTGCTCTCCTGTAAGGAAAATGTAGCATTTGCCTTACGCAGCGTCCCATGGCATCTGCACGTTTGTGAACAAAACCTGATCAAGGAAGGCCTAAGGCATCAGGCAACATCTTTAGTCACAATATGATTGAAGAAGTAGTTAGGTTAACCCTCTCTTTTTAGCTACTGATGTGAAGTTAAATGGTTCTGCAGATCAGAAGATGATGTCTCTAATTGTAATTCAATAATCTGACACTTACTTTTGTAGTATAATTTCAGAGAACAGTCAAAAGGCAATGCAGGTTAAGAATTTTAAAATGCTTTCTCCACAAACTAAAATGCTCCGTGAAGTGTTCTGGCACAAACTCACATGAGGAGTGAGCCCCTTATGTAGTGTTAGGCAATAAATGTGTCTTGATGTTGAAAGACACTTATTTTCTCTCTTGAAGCTAAGGAGTGTATATGAGCTGTAGTGTGTTCCATTCTGTTATTATTTTACATGACATCCATTACAGGCATTAGTAAACACCAGTTGTCAGGCTGAACGTACCCCTGGTTTTTCCCACTATGGCAATTCTTAGCTCTGTTATCATGCTTTACCAACCTGCAGGCTGCTGTGAATAAGAAGAAAAATCCCCGGAGATCTGGAAGTCTTGCCAAGAGATTAACAACAAAAAAATCCTTGCTGGCTACAAAATGGTTAAAGGTCAGGTTAAAGGCTCGACAAACGCGTCACTTAGATGAGCCAGTCACAAAAAAAAACCCTGAGTGTGACAATTTTCAGCAGTAGGAAAAGCAGTATCTGGTTAGGACCGCTTAAAACCTCTCTCTCTGAGGCATTGCTTCGTGGTGGGGCTCAAAGCAGTGTTCTGTCTGTATGCTACCCGGGTCTGCCCACACTGTCCAAAATACATTCTGAGCAGAAATGAAGGGAAGAGAAGGACCCAGTAGATGAAAAAAGAAAAAAAAAAGTATTTTGGTGTGAAATACATATGAAAGATTTATCATGTGAGGTTTTTTTTTCTTTCAACACACACAACCAGGACTTACATGACTTAGATTTTAACTTCTTGGCTCACATGATGATAACTGACCCAAGAGTTGTTTTGGTAACTGAAGCATTGGCTAAAAACATAGTAATAAAAAATATACTCATTATAGATAATACTAAAATGATTTATTGCTCACAAAATTTAAATAGAATAAAACTGGGGAAAACCCCCATGTATTGGCTTTGGGCTCATAACAAAAAGAGCTTCTCCTGTTTTATGAGCCTCAGATTACCAGATAACCTTGACAGCTGAATCAGTGTTCCATGACAACAAGCAGGCCATTGATAAATAGCAACAAAACTATTAGACGTTGAATTTAGGAGATGAGTAATAGAGAAGCTAAATTATAGGTTTACCGTTTGACAAACTACAGCTTGACAAATCTGTGGTAACGTACATGTGTAGTATGTGTGAATGTACATAAACCAGAGAGAGAATTAGAAACTTTTAAAGAAAAAAGTGAAATTGAGATGTCATGAATGTTACAAAGGCATAAATATATTCTCTTCGTAGCAGTTAAATTCCCAGTGTCCATTATCAAATACTTAACAAATCCTGTGTAAGTACTTGAAAAAGCTACCACTGGTGAAGTTCTTTTTCTGGTTTTAATTTAATTCTTGCTTTTAAGTACTGTAAAGTGGAAAAGAAGAGGAATTGCCTATACATGATCGATCTTTAAACAGCATCTTGCAAACTAATAGATTCCAGCTGAAACTCAAAGCCAGCAGTTTAAAAAATCGCCAGCAGAAGCAAGAGTATGTTCTTTGAAAAATATCTCCCAGCCTGAGGAGAGCAATTTGCACTTCCTAGGGAAAAACCAACTGTATTTATCATGTGTCTGTAATCAGATTGGAAGATGTCAGGTATGATTTTACTTACAGTTGAATCTCATGTGTTCACTTATTTTAAAGTGATGTAAGGAATATAGAGGAAATACGGGTGTCTGCTCATGTACAGGAAAAGATATGATAGGACAAGCTAACACCTCAGTCTTTCATAGAGGAGAAACTCTCTCACATGACCAGCATGCTTCCAGGCAGATTCGTGGGCCTCCTGCCCTGACATTGATGCAGCAGCTTTTGATTTACTGCTGTAAACTGTGACGGTGACAGTCAAGTGGGGTTCTTGTGCCCTCATTTCCCAGAGCAGATCTGCAGGTGGCAGGTGGCAGCAGCACCCCCACACCAGTTTTGACAGCGGTCTGCTAACATCTGAGTTTGGCTATCTTCACAGCTGTGGTGAAAACCCAACGTGTTTGATAGCTGTTATGCCAGCCCACAGTGGTGGGCTTATAACATTATATTACTAGAAAAAGATCGTACTTAGTGAGCACAAATACCAGCTTCCCGTGTTTTCCCTTAATTTGACTGGAAGATACACAATAGTCAGACAAATTAGAGGATTAAAGCTGAAGAGCTAGATGAAGTTCTGTGTCCTGTGCTGCATAGGCGGGCATACTGGATGATCTAATTGGATCTTCTGATCTAAAAATCTATTAATTACGCTTGTGTAAGAAACAGCTGTAGCTTTGTCAAAGGGGAATTGAACACTGGAAATTTATCTTGTCCTAAACACTCTCACAGTAGCTACTAGGGGTAAACTTGAAGCTTGACAAATAAATGAGAAAGATCAAAAGCAAACCTAGTGAAGGTTTTGGATGATAAAAACAATTGTGTGTGAAGGGTTTTCAAACAATTGCCATTTACTCAATTTTCCTGGAACAACATGAATTGTATGAACTGCCATTCACACATATGAATTAAGAAACTCTTGATTCTGTTTTCTTAGAAATAAATTATGGATATTTCTCCACACTACAGCCATCCCTGATGTCTGTTAAATGGGCATCACTTCCAAGGGGACGGTTATACCATTGAGATTCTGACCTCTAATACGATGTTCATGTTATGCTCTGTTCGTAAACAGAGAAATAACACAGAAGCCATAATATATGCAACTACAGCAGGTGCTTAGCATCCAGTATTCCTGATGCCCGTGCATCTTAGCTTTCAGAAGATCAAGAATATCCACTGTGTTTAAGATGCATATGGTAGGATTTTAACATTCCCCCTAAAACACAGATCTTCGTATTTCCATGTCCTTCATGTTTGCAATGATGGATTGCCAAAAAGGTGCTTAGCCAAAAATGGGTATTTTTTTTTATAACAAAAAGCTCAAGTTAGTCATATGCTTTCATCCAAAACAATCAGAACCTGAGCCAATTTAGTGCACATAAGATACCTTGGAAGGATTAATTTATGCTGTTGAGCTTGTAATATGTGTAACCAATAGGAGTTCTCTGCATACATGGATTTTTTGCAAATCTTGCAGCTAAGTCAGTGAGCCAAATGCAAAATCCAACACCTAAGGGCATTGTGTAGATTTGTAATGCACCCTGGGGGTGCCTAAGGTCGAGAAACCATTGAGTGGATTACACAGATTCATATATGTAGTTTTTTCATCTCTGACAGATATAATATGAGCACTATTATTCAGACTGCATAAATTTTTAGAATACTGTGAGAGAGAGAACAATGAAATCATGTCAAAACACTTACAGAAAAAATTAAAAAAAGAGGGTTGAAGGTTCAGGCCTCTTTAGTGATGTGTCGTATGATGTAGCATCTATATGCCGTTCAGATCAGCTGCATGGCAGTAAGGGTTTTGCTAAATATCTGTAGAAGTAAATTAACATGCAGATCAATATGTGGATCTTAAAGGACCTGAAAGAAATCTGCAAAAATTCTTCCTCTTTGAAATCCTGCCCTCTCTTCTCTTGTCAGTCATCTGGAAGTTCAGCATCTAGACGGGGGTAAGGCCTTTCCCGGGGGATGGCCCCACCCTGTTATCAGATAGACCTAGGTCTAAGTGGGATGAATTGCCCTCTGGAGGAGCCTTTTTCCAAAGTCTATATAGAGACCTGAGAAGACCTTAAACTAAGCATTTATGGCTGAAGTTAATGAAATGCAACCAATGCTTGGAACTGATATTGAAAGAGGCACCTGTATTGCTGAGCAGACTGAAGGTACAGTGTTATCACACAGGTTTTATGGTGTTGAACTCAAGGTGTGTGGTTGGTTATCCATACTGATGTAAAAAGGTAATGGAGCCAAAGGCTCAGGATATTGTAGCGTAGCTGGTGGTAGATTTTCCCCTTTAGCTGTCTCCCTGGACTATCAACCTGGACTACAATTCTGTTCTACTTTCCTAGGTGTATTTATTTTACTGCAGAGCAGGGCTTAGGTTAGCATATGCTTATTTGGGATTAAGGATGTCAGGTTATGGGTTTTTTGGTTTTGTTTTCTCCCTCATTTGCCTTCCCTCAGACAGATTTGGGCAGCAGTGAAAAGAAATGGGACTCGTCTGTGCCCTGAACTTCTAGTACATGAGCTAAATTCAAATATTCACTAAACACAATTTGCTGAAACTGCAAATGAATAAATATTTTGTCAGTCCTCACTTTTATGCTTAGAATTAACGTATAGTGCTTTTGAAACCGTTTACCCCTCACTTGTCCCACTTTTTTCTCTATCATTGGTGACTGATCGTTGCAGTGCCTACAAATGCTCCATGGCCAAGAAGAGAAAAGCTGAAGAACAGGTATCAGGCGTTCCTGTCAACAAAAGGAAGTCCCTGTTAATGAAACCTCGCCACTACAGCCCCAGCTTGGAATGCAAAGAAGAAAATGAAGACAGGACGGATTTACAGGAAGAGATCAGTGTCCTTGAAGGCAGCTCAACTCCAGGTATCCCTGCAATGTGGTGTGTGGTGCTGTCTTCAACCCTTGAACCTGAATTCCACAGGGAGGGGGATATGAAACAGTTCTCAAAAAGGATGCAGAATGTGTTTGACTGCTAACAGAGCTGGAACGGTGCATTTCTGCCTAGGTTTAACCATCATGCTTCCAATTATTTTGTAAAAGAACTCCTCCTGAGGTCTAGTAAATACTTTGTAGGTCACACAGAGAGACAACTACTGCAGCAGGTCAGATACGGAGCAGCATCTGCTTCTCCACTAGCTCTGTCAAAGAACAAGGTTAAGCCCACCACTGAGAAAAACACTTTTATGAAGAGCAGATTTTCACTGGAATATATAGAGCTCTTAGGAGGAAAAAAACCCAAACCAAAACGCTTAGCAGAACCTTGTTGACTTTGACATTTAGCAAAGCAATTTCATGCATGTGACTGCTACGTGTGTGCTGTTTAACACGATTATTAGACTCAGCACTTTTGTACGTGTTAGTCCAACTCTGCTAAGCCGAACATCCAACAATTTATAGAAACTTCTACAATGCGTATGCTGGAAAATATTGAAGAGGATAGAGGACAGAAAGATACAGCTACAGTATGGCTTTATTGCTCTTTCTTTCTAACATATGTTTATATATATTCAAGATGAACAAAAAAATTATCAAACTACATTGGCTGCTACATAGTTGTTTAAGAAGTCCTGCACAGGTTGTTAATCAGGCAAGTGAGGAGATATCAGTGGAACACATTTTGCATTTGTTTTAAAGGTAGGAGTCATCAGGAGACAGTAAATGTCAAGAAAAAACCAACGTGATCTGGCACTGGGAAATTAGTAATCTCGTGTAATAGTAAACCAGAATGGACTTCTATTCCATTTAGTTGCTGATTGCTATGGAAGTTTAAAGGTAATTTATTTTCCACTCAGTTTCTTTTTATCCAATATTTTGGGAGGAGAGGGTGCTAGATGATCTCATCTAGGCTTCCTCTCCCACAGCAGTTGGACTAGGGGATCTTTCAAGGTCCCTTCCAACTTGGACTGTTCTATGATTCTATGGTGAAGTGAGGTTAGGAATTTATATCTTTATCCACTCTAAATATAATCTTAACATAATCTTAAAACCAAAACCAAACCACCCAGATTTTATACATATGATAACTACAGAGCAGATAGAAGAAGAAGGCTGTCTTTCAGATTAAAGAATCGAATCCTGGTTCTAATGAAATCGGTGGAGGTCTTTGTGGCATTTATATTCAGCAAAGATTTCTGCCAGTTGTCACTAATATGTCTTCTAGGAGGAGTCTCTTCCAAGTGCCTGCATGCCATTGGTGTGAAAGCCTAGAAGGGAGCTCCTTCGTCGAACAGAACGTTAGTTAACAAGGTGATGCCCGATGTCTCTGTCATCGGGTATCTGTAATGTCAGTGGGTGATATTACTAAGCTCAGTCCATCAGGAAAAAAGCTCTGTGGTTCTCAGTGCCTGTCCAGCCTGCAAGGGGTATTTCTGTCTCCTAACAGCAGAAGGGAAGCTCTTTGAGTAAGAGTTCCTATACTTTTATTTTGTTTGGGTTTTTTTTCTTTTTTTTTTTTTTTAGATATATCCACTTTAATTAATTATATATAATGTATACAATTTAATTAATTAATACACTATAATTTTATAATTATTATTAATATAATAATATAATATAACATAATTCTAGTCCCATAGGCATCAAAAGTCTAATTTGCATGCTGCCTTTCTATAATTCAAATTCAGGAAAGACCACCATTTCCATGAGCCTGTTTTGCAATGAATTCAGTCCCAGAAAAATCATACCAGAATTTCTCATGCACTACTTGTAGCTTAAGCAGTCATTGCACAATGTAACTCACCTATTAGAAAGTTAGATTTAGATGTAGATTGTCCATACTGCTGCTCCATGTACTTTGGTTTGTAAGTCAAGAAACCAATAAAGCTATTGAACTGTAACAGTGAGCTACACAAAAATGTAAAGTACATTCGATTACTCAATACTTTTTTCAGGGAGGTATAGAAATCTGAAAGAAAGGGATATATGAGTTGGTGTTGAAAGATGCATGGCATAATTACTGGTAAGCAATCTACAAAACTTAGGGCAAAATCCTTCTCTCAGCTGTCCAAGTGCAAGTTGTATTGATCTTCATTTGCATGTGAGTAGCTGAAAGCAAAACCAGGTTCTTGAAAACCATCAGAGGTTGAGATATAGGAATAGAATCCTAAAAGGCTAAGGCCTGGGTGCTCTAGTGAGACTAAAGGCCTCCACACAGCAAAGACTTCTTTCAGCTTACATGAATATTATTACAGTTTCAAGGCCACGTGAGAGCTGCCTTTGTGGAGATGCCCCATGTGTTCCACTGGGATCCGAACAAAGACAGCAGATTTCACTAATGATGCAAACCCTTTCCACCCCTTTCTTAGCCTTAACAAGAAGCTCTTAACAAGAGCTGATATTCAAGCCTGCTGTATTTTCCTCAAGCAGCAATGTGCTTCAGAGTGTCCATGAGGTGTATGATAATCAAATGAATAATTTGGCTTTCCATATTGCAATAGGAGCCTTCTAATATTTTATTTAGATCATCATATGGAAACAATTTTTGCACTATTCACATTGCTTCAAGAACAGTGTTTTAGAGGTAAGTGCCACTCAGGTGATGGGGCATTGCCGGTGATGCATGCAGAACCTCACAGCTTGAACAAGCTTTTTGACTTCCAGTAATCTTTAGCGGATCCTTCTTCTCCTGAGGATATCTTGCTGGTTTAGACTTAAGTGTAGGGGAGGCAAAATATTTTACATTCCTGCTATACGTTGTGCCTATAGCTTCTCACATTTACAGAACATGCGAAACACTTGCCTTTCAGCATTACTGACCACTTCATTGGCTTAGGTTTTGCAGGATCAAGTTTCTTCCTTGTGGCGCCCATGTTTTCCAAGAGACCGTATGAAGTTTTGTCATTATTGGCTTCCTTCGGCTTTTTCAGACTCTTTGGCAGGAAGCAAAATGGAATGGCAGCAAGGAAACTGGCTACTCCGCCTATTAAAAAACCAAGCCACCATGCACCCACCCAGCGCGAGTCCTGTGGGGTGATACTGATGCTTCCTAGAATTGAGGGAAATAGACACAAGATCAAACAAGCTGAACCTTCTCACCCCCTATATTTGCTAAAATAGCTTCATCTTGCAATTTCTGACTTTCTGTGGTAACGATAATCATCTAATGAGAGACTCTTCATGCAGTGACTACATCAGGAAGCACACCCTGTATGGTGATATGTTTTTTCTGCCTTTATACATCTTATGCTGACTGCTGTTTTGTGGCACACAAGGCAATGCAGAGGTCCTTATCCAACACATATTAACACAACATGGTGGCAGACAGGTCCCAAGCATGGGGTCATTTTCGGGCTGATACATTTCAACTGAGACTACTCTCTGATAACCTGCATTGTGTAGGTTGCTGGTAAGCACTCAGGCATTCTCTGTGACATCAGTGTGATTAGCCATGACTTTAAACTTTGTATTTCAAGGAAGATGAGAGTAGCTGGTTGTATTTTTATAAAGATTGTTACACGCTGACTTGTTTGGTGGTGGATCAACGCTATATAGTCACTGCATGACTAGAATTGGCTTTCTGTCCTTATGCTTAAGTCAAATCAAATATTGCCTTAACAAAGGGCAAATACAAACTAGTTCATCTATCTAACTACAGGATCCTGAAGATCTGAAAGCTTCTATGTCCTTCTAGCAAAACAGGACAATCCAGTGCTGTATCTGCTACTGTGGGCCTTTTCCTGACAAAGCTGTCACCAGACTGTACTGACTGACTCTCCATCAGACCAGTTCAGCAGGTGGAGAGGTGGGTTGGCCAGGAAACATCACCTCTGAGATGGCTCCTGCCTCTTCCAGTAGAAGGGAAGAGGATGAATGACCACGGCCACCACTTATAGGGATTGCTCTGTCCCTTCTGGCATTTTGCAGATGTGAATACATATATGTGTTTTCTTTTCACCTGAATAAGCAAAGGCTGGAAAAAAGTGTATAAAGTACTGCAAACATTACATGAATTGTAAATAATGTAAAAGGCGCAGCTGAAAGGGTGACTAAAGCCACTAAAACTGTAAAACTGCTATGCTAGCAGAATTTTTTCACTAAGATTCCAGTTTAATAAAACATCTTGAGACTGTGAGTTTTCTTGGTACTAACTTTCAAAGTTAAACATGCATTTTAATCCTAAAATGCAATTCTAAAATATATTTCCTATAAAATTTTGCCTTTACCTTAAAAACTTCCAGTAATTTAATAAATATTT
>JAAGNO010018012.1:148732-161283 GCA_033439905.1 Ceryle rudis
ATAATATAATACACTATAATTTTTCTTGCATTGATTCAGCAATTGCAAGGCCAGCCAGAGCTGCCCTTGGTAATAGGTTTTTCTTTCCCTTGTGCTGTCCTCTGCACAGCTTGAAGAACTTGCTGAAGGGAAAGTACTATGTTGGGTGTAAAGGTAGAACTTGTGCCATATATAGATGAACCTAAATTATTTAACTGTGCCTTTAAAAAAAAAAAACAACAAAAAACCATGCAAGCTTTGAGCCAGGTCCATTGATATAAACGTAGGGCAACCTTATTTGCACCCCGTCCTTCAGTTAAAAGGAAAAAGTCACTTGATTTCAAAAAGATTTATTTGATACAGTGAGATGTCTCCCAACCCACTCGTGTCACTGATAATATGACCCGTTGCTTTTGCATTATTTTGCCAGCTACAAAGCAAATTTCAGCTCAAGCATACAGCTGGTCTAGCTACGCAGGTTCATTTGTAATTTCTTTGTATAATATTGCTCGGTTTATTATGAACTCATGATTCTTGTCCATTGATTAGTTAATGCTTCTGTTCATGGATTGATGCAACTGTAAACTAAGCTGAGTTTTGATTATTTTTAAAGTATATTTACAGCCTGTAGAAGTGAAAAGGAAAGCTGGGACAGCTGAACCATTAAGAGTGGTTCAACAAAAAATTTTTAAGCATTGCATTTGAAAATTGCTCATTATTTCAGGAGCAAAAGCTGTTATTATGCATTTATATTATATTCTTTCTCATCTTTCACTCAGAAAAATAACTGAAGAGACCTGTTACTATTATCAATGTTTGTTTGTTTTGATTTCTTTAGAAGGGTGGGAGATTTCTTTTAAACGCAGAACTTCTTATTTTTTCAATGACCCACTGATGGGATTCTGTTATTTTCCAAATGGCAGAAGAGCAAACAATAAAACCTCATTTGACTAAAGTTGGTTATAGAGCCAAATCATCAGTCTTACTTGCTGAGATGTGAAAAGACAACAGACTTCTTTATTCAGAATACTGCAATGTGTGTGGTACTAGACCAGCTGCTAAAAAGTTACACTGAGGTTTACAGACATTTTTTTTTAAACAGAACTTTGCGCACACAGTGCACAAGGCCACCGCTCCCTGCGTGAGTCCAATTTTCTGAAGAAGAATAAGAATTAATCAATATTTTCTTTTAACATATAACAAACAGTTGAACCAAACAATTATGTAAACTGGAAATGACCCAAAATGCTAACAGTTTGGCAGCAGTAAAGTGAAATGCATTGTGGTGCACATGTGCATTTTTGTCCCCCTTTTCCCCTCCACAATAATCTGCACTTAATAGGAATATTTTAAACTATGTAGCTAAGCAACAGAGGTAATTGTTGCTTTCTAGAGCTTTTGTTAGGCACTCTAACACAGCCCAAATATGCATAATTAGGTATAATGTCTATAAATCATTATTGTACACATGTGGGTAGTTAAGTGGATTGAGAGAATAGTTCAATGAATTGGACATATTCACTGAAAATGCTTTTTATTTGTTTTCTGTAGTTCATAATACTTTAAAATTATCATAACCCTTTACACTTTCTCTTAATAGCTCGCTGTGTTATTGAGAGAAACTTCATTTGCATTTTAGACTATGCTTAATTTATTATTTAAACCTGGAGTTCTTCTGATTCAGGAGAGGACAGACACATCTTATGAAATAGTCCGTGCTTGTTTATTCATCCTCCTTTCTAGGAAGTAAAATGTTAAATTTTTCAGTTTATGTTGAATAGATCCCAACAAAAGAATGTACCCTATAATCAGCATTATTGAAGGGGCTAGTGTTGTGACTAAATTCTTCCCTTCATCCAAAAATGCTTTTAGTTACTATGGCAATATTTACTTGATCCTGGCAAACCAGTGTTGATTTTAGAGAGATAATTACCAGAAAGGAAGATGATGGAGATGTATTTTTGAGTGTCCTTGTCAGAGGAAATGTTTATAAAAAATTAAATGAGATACAAAAGGCATATTGTCTTCCACACCGACAGCCTCTCCCACATGCAGCCTCGATTACCTGCTGGCTGCTGCCTTTCTTCTGAAGAAAGATGTTTATAAAGACAGGATGCACTTCACTGGTGTCTTTAACAAGTCCTTTATGAGTCTGTACATAACAACCATTTCTGTTTGCCTGTGCATGACCTGATCTATCACTTAATGTGGCAATTGCAGTGGTGACCAGGAGCTTGCCCTTTGTGAAGTATCGAGGTTCTTTCCATCAAGGTCTTTCATGGGATCTGGGGCGACTGGGAAAGTGATTAGGGTCTATTTCTGAAAATGTTTGGGGATCTTAGATGAAAGGAAAGGGAAAATAGATGAGAGGAATTTTAAAATGTGTATGCCTGTGTGTATATATATATATTATATATGCACCTATTATATAGATCACGTGTGTATACATATAGTGTCTGTATATGGCACATATTATATGAGTGTACGTGAATGTGCACGTGTTCTAAGGTAATACACGTCTTCACCATCAGTGAAAAATAGCAATGTATTTACTGCTCATATAGCTTCGGAGCTATAATATAAAGTAGATAAAGTCTTAAAAGGGCTTTTCCTGATGTCATTTCAAACACAGGCTTGGTGTGTATTTGATCATTTCAGAGCACCTTTGAGTAAGACATGAAAGTTGGTAAGTAAATATCTTCACATAAGTTCTACAAGATACAAAAAGCAGTTATTCTTACATAGTTTTCTCTTGCTTTTTTTCTCACGCAGAGGACAGTACTTCAAGATCATCTGAGGCAACTCCTCATTCGTGTGGGCAAGAAAATTCCAGCCACAGAAAAGAGAACTACTCCGGCTACCAAGGTGCCGTGGCCAAATCTTTGATGAACATGGGAAAATTAGCAAAAGATGCGCCCAGTCAGACAGCGGCAGAAAATCTAAATGATAGCGGCATTCAATCCTTAAAAACAGAAAGCGATGACACTGATGAATGTTACGTGATTAACTCAGCTGAAGGAAAGGAAAAGACTGTTCTTTCTGACCCAAAATACTGTTCATCTGAGGAAAATGAAAGCAACTCTGAAATTATGGACAATGAGTGGGACAGCTCCTCAAGTTTCTCAGAAGAAACTAGTGTAAAGCCTCACGTAACTCAGAAATATATTGTAGAGTGTAATCAACCTAGCATCCTGGAAGTCCCCGAAATTAAGAAGGAAGAGGTAGAATTTGGCCCTTGTGAAACACTTTGTGACCCAGAAACGGAGGTAAGAGCACCCCAGGAGTCTCACCCAGATCCTTTTGAGAAGAGAATTCAGAATCCCTTCCCTGAAAGTGAAGAAGATGACAACGAGTGCCTGTCAGAAACCACGGAAGCGTCAGTTGAGCTGGACAAAACAAAAGGGAACTTGAGTTTGCTAGAACAAGCAATCGCTCTGCAGGCGGAGCAAGGGCATGTGTTTCACAGCACCTACAAGGAACTGGACAGGTTTCTTCTGGAGCATCTCGCAGGGGAAAGGAGACAAACCAAAGTTATTGACATTGGTGGGAGACAGATATTTAGCAACAAACGTAAGGAAGTATTTTTGGCTCTTTCTACTGGCTTAAGCATTTATCCTGTGACTGATAAAGGATTCTGAGCTGGGTTTTATAGCAATGGTAAAGAATCTGGAATTTAGCTGGTAATTTTGTTAATTATGTACCTTCACACTAGTGCCTTACATCTAACCAGGTTAAATGCTAGGTACTTGGCTTCCAGCCAAACTGCTATGCAAAATGATCAGTAATGGGTACTAAAAGGGCTGTGTAGCTGGCACTGACACTCCTTTTCCTCCTCCTCCACCTCCTCCTCCATAGGACGCTAATACATATCTCCTAAATTTCATCAGCCAAAAGAGAAGGCTTTAAAACGGTGCTTAAAGAAAGGTTAGGGTGAAAAATCGGCCTCTTTTAAACATACCACCTAATTCCTAAGCCATGTGTTTTCTGAGTTCAGGCTCCTTCACGTATCAACATTACATTTCGCTACAGCCAGCACTTCTGAGCCAGGAAAGCACAAGCCGTGCTCTTCTGCCTCATTCACCATCAGCAGAATTACCAGTAAGTTCCAACATCTTTATTGTTTCTGATGGCTTGTGGCATCCTGCAAAGCTGTAGGAACATTGCTCCATTTTTGGTACTTAATCAGGCTTCCAGAAGTGGAGATTTAAAAGATTTGGGTTTGATTTGTAAACTGGGCTGTCTCATGTGAAACTCTTCAATTGAGGATAATTACAGAACATCAAGAGATGTCGTTTTACAGGAGATGTCATTTTATAAGCACGCTCCCTGCTGCAGTAAGCAGCAATACCTTCATCTGTCCTTTGACTTTTCCTTTTGGGCTTCCAAATATACCGAGATCACCCCAGCCTTGCTGCAATTTCTGCTTTTGAAAACAATTTACTTCGGTATTTCCAGTGTTACTTCAGAGTAGTCTCTGTGGATGTTGCAAATATTATAGTAGTTTAGTTATCCAAAGCATTTCGTGTGTAAAATAACTGACAAGCTTTTTTAGGAGTTGCAACTGTAAAATATTTCCTGTAATATTTGGGAAGGATATGCATGAATTTTATTATTCTGTCTCAAGCAGCCTTTTCATTAGCATGTCTTACGCTGTGCATGTATGTTACTAGTCCACCTCCTTGCTAAACTACATGAACCTTTATTCGCTCAGACTGTGGTATGTGCAGGAATTTTACAGATACCTTTTCTCCTCCTGAGACCAGCTGCGTTCACCAGGTTCGCACTGGTGTCAGCGTGGCTTTCTCACAGCACGCATAGGAAGGAGCAGTGATGGTAAGCATGGCAGAATCTGGCCCTTCCTGATTTGCCTCGTGTTGTTATTTGCTGTAGTTTGCAGGTGAGTTCAGAGGTAATGCTCGTGGAAGAACAAATCAGGCTTTCTTAAGCTTGTGTAAGCATTGTATGATTGTCGTCAATGTAGTATGAGGCACATAATATTTTCACTTTACATAATTACCTGGGGTTTATTTCTAAAAAGTCCACCATCGAATTCATCAGCTCTTCATTTACGTTTTTGGTCGCTACATCAGAAAAACATGGTTTTAAATTTGTGGTTTTCCATCTTTTCAATGATAAAACTTTCCAGTTAGTGGGGGAAAGATTAAATCATATTTCAGAGTCCCTCTTTATTTTCTGTCCACTACTGCGGCGCTTTATATTTGCGATGATTCTCAAAAGCGTGTGGTCTCCTGTTGATCCTCGGTTTATTTTCTTTCCTCCCTATTTTTCATTTTTTAATGTAAAATCTTGCCAGGAAGTTTAACTCTCAGCTGTCTCTGGCGATCCTGTCCCTAAGCATATCCTACCTCGCAGTCCAACAAAACGAGCTCGAAGGAGGCTGCTCCCTGTGCTGGCTGCAGCTGTTTTTTCCCCCAGCGCCGAATGTTGTTGGCAGCCAATCACAGATGGAGCTAAAACCATCCTCAGCAATTTATGCAGCCACTTCCTCCAGATTTCTCACAAGAGAATTTCTGGACCAGAATTCATTCCTTTCTCGCCCAGACTTTTGATCCTGCATTGGAAATCAAATAAAGGCTTTCTGACCGGTGCTTCTTGCACAATTCTAGGTGCTTGAAACCAAAATTGGGAAAGCACTGCGGCCATTACAAGAGTGGCAGCTGTGGGGCTGGGCTGAGACCTCGCCTTTGAAAGGGTATCGGCTGCTCCATGTTTTCACTGTCATTGTGGGCTGCTCCACAAAGAGGCATTGCCATGTGTACCAGAGGGAGCTGCTTGCCTTGCCTCTCAAATGTAAAGTGGCATGTATTCAGTTTCCTAACAAAGAACCTACAGCCTAGAGATCTGCGATATTTAAGGAATGGCTTCTGGTTGAAATGCTTTTTGTTTGTTTGTTTCACACCTCAGCTTTTATTTGGTTGTCCCAGCTTCCTGGAGGCTGACCTTAACAGTAAAATATTGTTTCTGCCTTTTTAATTTTTTTATTATTATTTATTTATTCCTTTATAGATTTTGCTGTTGGCTGATGCTGCCAGTTTTCTGGCATATTGGATTGTGGCTTCTGTCCTGTTTGAGGCTCTGAATGGAATAAATGACACCACAGTCCTAAAGCTGTGTAGTTTAACACATAAATGGCATTTTGGGAGTAATAGTTTAAAGGACAGTATGTAAAGTGATGTTTAGATCGCGTACGTCTCTGTGAAAACTTTGTGTAGGAATTGTATCTGAAGTACAAAACAGAGATCACACTGCTAGGATCGCTCAGCTGAGTGCAGACAGGGGCTAAAACCAAACAAAATCCTTATCTGATTTCTCTGCAGATTCACCCAGGCCTGAAAAGAGAGAAACCAAATGTCCCATCCCGGGATGTGATGGCACAGGGCACGTGACTGGGCTGTACCCTCACCACCGCAGTCTCTCAGGCTGTCCACATAAAGTTAGAGTGCCACTAGAAAGTGAGTATCATCACTCTGCAGTCCAGAATAACAACTGGATCTGGCCCAGTATTGCGGGTAGTGTGTGCTCATGCTGGAAGAGAAATCCACTTTTTCTGGATCAGATTGCAGAATGAGGCTGAGAGAGGAGCCATCACACCTTCTTTGCCCTCCAGCTCTTAGTTGCAGACCTACTTCCCACACTTGTGCAGCTCAAGTGCTCCTTAGCAGTAGCATTACAAACAGCAGTAGGCTCCTCAGGTGGTCTGGGAAGAGTAAAATCTGAACCAAACTCTCCCCACCCTGCCAGCAGACCTGCATGCTGTAGTCTCGTGAATCTTCAAGATCTTGCTTGCCCATGCCTTTGCTGAGGCGTGGAGCACGTGATTCACCTGCTTGTTTCAGAGCTGTGAGCTGATTTGCTGTCACCACACACTAAGGCTGCTGAAAACCTCATTGCCAATAACTGAGAGGCCTGGGCATGCTTGTTCAGAGATGTTTCCAGTGTCCCCCTTACCTCTGAGCTCAAAAAGGTTACTACTTTCATTAGTACATCCCAGCGCTGGTCCACAGCACGTCCCTCCTATGGCTGTATCGTGCCAATCCTTTTATGCCCAGTCTAGCCTGAATTTCCCTTCTTATTTCTAACTGTGCTGATCTGATGACATTGGTTTGTGTGGATGTGGAAGCCTGCAGCGTGATACAATGAAACGCTGCTTAACAACTGAAAACCTGATGTGAAACCACTCCTTTAAATGACCTAGTTAGTCATACTGGGTTTTGTGGTGGCATGCATAACGATGAATTAAAAGGATCCTTGCACTTTACCAATGTTCTGTTCCTAACTGTAGCTCTCCCCTTTTTAAAATCCCGTACTAAACTGTATTTATGGAAACATCTGCTGAAATAAGCAGGCTGCTGCATTTGGAAGGCCTTAGCAACATTAACTTTCTCAAAAGTTAAAATTAACAAGTCCTTGTTAGTTATCGCACTTCCAATCAGATGCGTTCTGTCCTCCTGGCCAAAAAATAAAGAAATAATAATTTGATTCCTGACAGAACAAGCCAGTTGATGGAACAGTCAGTCTTTTTGAGGCACTGGGCACCCAAAGGGGTAATGTTGAAGTCTCTAGGGCAGAGATACAAAGGTATATTCTGTTTAACACGGACATACATCTCAGCCTTAGAGTAGAGATGATCCACATCAAAGACCATAAGAAATGTACACCCAAGAGGTTGTAACCACTGCCAAGAGTGTAAACTGCTGCTCGGGAGCACGACCAATTAGTCTAAAGTAGTTTCAGCACAACTTAGATGATCAGAAGGCGTCAGGGTTCCAAGGGGAGATACTCAGATCAAATCATCTTACTGAGGTGCAAGGCATGGAAAGCTTTCCTGTGACGGGGAGCTTGCCCTCCCTGAGACACAGAGGGACTGCAGCTGTATGTAGCATGACTGTGTGGCCTGGGGCTCTTCAGCTGTGTTAGTGATGTATGAATCAGAGGCCAAAGGGCTTCATGATGTAACATTCTTGATAACTTCCACTTCTGTTCTTTTAAAGTCCCTAGAACCAATGATGTGCACGTGGGAAGCCACACTACAGCAATGTAGGTATAAACTGGTTTGTGCTGGAGGCATCAGCCCTGTTCTCTTGTAGGTCCTTTGCTTCTCCTTTTCTTCTGTGGTCAAAATGTGACAGAATTGTGAATCTGAGTGAAAAGAAGAAATGTTCGTATTTTTTTAATATCTGTATTTTTGATTGATGCATGTTAGTAGCAGCTTTTTTTTTGTTTGTTTCTTATTCTTGTTTAGTTCTTGCCATGCATGAAAATGTTTTAAAGTGCCCTACCCCAGGATGCACTGGAAGAGGACATGTCAACAGCAATCGCAACACACACAGAAGGTAGATCAGAAAAGTTCCTGTCCGCTTAAAATCTAACACGTACTTGGGTGGGAGTAAATTCATGGGCACATCTTGGAATTAGCTGTTATGAACCGCAAGGGTTGCCTGTATTATTTATAAACAAATAATCGTGTTTAATTTCATGGTATAAAACATGGCTGCAGCACTGAGGATGGCAAACTCCACTAGTATTTTTCACAGGTGACATTTCAAACTACAAATTCATCACAGTCTTCACAGTGAAAAGTCATCGTGTAAAAGGGGTGGGTAAATACATCATTATTGTTACAATTGAAAAACCCAGTAGAAACCAAAGCCTCTCTGTTTTGCACCACGTACATGATAGCCCTTGGCAGGAATGTCCCATCAAGGCACATTCTCTTTTAGCCAAACAGAAAATTTTAAGTGGAATATTTTAGAATCCATGTTTTTACATACAACCCTTCCATTTATTACCCTCAGGAATGCCATCTTCCCTCTTGGAACACCCCTATCTGTTTAACTTGCTGCCTGCAGGGAGGAAGTAAAGTTGAGAGAAGCCTTCCAGACAGGCAGCTGGGGAATCACAGCTGGGCTGCAGGTGAGGCAGAGCCAAGGCGCTCTGTCACCACCGAGCCACTGCTGTCGGCACGGCACTTGTCACTGCTGCTTTCTGCTGGGAGCCAGCAAGCCAAAGTATTCCATTTCAGTGCTTCTGGAAAAATAGAATGTCAATCTTAGAATCAAACTTGGGACAGAAAAAATTGCAAAAGAAAATTTCTTTGCGGACCTGAATTTTTGCAGGATTTTCTTTCTTTTTTTTTTGCTGACGATTGATTGATTGATGGATGTATCTGTGATTGCATGAGTGTACCAAAATCAAGATTATCACACTGTGTTACTATCTTCAATACAAAGTCTTTACCAGAGAGATTCCAATCTCATCTGCAAGAATATATAAGGAAACAGTAAATATTTTGTCATTGTGTTTCCTGTTTTAAATCACCAGTCATCTCTGCAGCACATCATCTGTGTCATAAGCAGCCCATGAATAGGATAAAAAAAGCATGTTCTAATCTAATAAAGCAAATCGATTAAAAAAAGAAAGCACAACTTGAAATGACAAAATGTGTTCTTTGATAACAGTTGCTCACATACACCTGTTTTTTTTTTCTCAAATTCACTTTCCTTTTAATCAGCAGGAGGCTTACATGCATGGTTTAGCTGATAAAGTAAATGTCATTTGTCAAAAAATGTACTAGTGACTTGCCAGACACAAAACATCAAAGCTGAACTGTGGAAAACTCCTACATGATTTCAGTTTCCAGATATATCACCTCAAATACACAGATTTCACAGTTTTGCATTAAGGATTGAAAACCAGATGAATCTGGGCTAGGGGAGCAGCAGCTCCCATTGATGCAGAGGGCACCAGGGAAGTTCAAAGTCATTGGGTTCCACATCACATATTTCCTTTACTTAAAGATGTCATTTTAACTTGGTTTTTTTCCTTCTTGTTTCTTTTCTTCACCTTGCTTTTAAACAGCCTTTCTGGTTGTCCGATTGCTGCAGCTGAAAAGTTGGCAATGTCCCAGGAAAAGACCCAGCTCGAGTCTCCAAAAGCTGGGCAGTGCCATGATCAGACTCACAGGTAGGAGCCCTTACAAACTAGTCTCTTCAAAGCACCTCTTCACGAACACCGTAGAATCGTCCTTGGTTCTTCCCCCATTCCAGATTTCAGGTACAGGGGTAACTTGGTTTTCCAAGATGAGCCTCTGCAAAGCTAAATAACTCAACTGTAAATGAACAGGCAGCTTTCTGCTGGTTCTTGTGCATGTGCCTGACATTAAAGTCAACAGACATACATTTTGAAAAGCAATCAAATATATTCTTCCAAATCTCATTTCAACACAAATAGCCTTATGAATGCTCTCAGCTGTCTTTTTCCCATAAACCGAATCTCCTATCTTGATGAAATGTTTTAAACAATCTTCAAGAGCTGTTCCTTTGTTACAATATTTTGGCTGCTGAAAGTTGATTGAAGATCTCTTTGTCCTTAGTGCACTTTTAGCAGCTCAGTCCTCATTTATCTTGTGATTCTTTTCAGAGGAATTTTTCAGCGATCCAGTAAGTAGCATGTTATCTGAAAGGGCTGAGAACTCTGCTCATTCTGGTTCCCCACCATTGAATAATCCATATTTTGAGATTTTTTTATTTTAAGTTTATTGTTTTAATTAGTTTAATTTATTTTTTATACAATGGCATCAAAAAGGAGAAACATTTTTTATTGCAATTGTATTTTGTTTGAGAGTTATATGGACCCTACAGACATGCATAATTTGCACATCATTGGCACCATGACCATTACAACCTATTATATTCAGGTCTATTTGGGGACACTTTAATTTGTGGATTATTGACATGATCAGCTCTAATGGTTCCTTCAGAGCCATTACAGAATATTATGTCCATGTGTCTGCCAACTGCACGTGCCTTAACTCTACATATGAAAAGTCCTTAGGAAATTACTAAAGACAAGTAGTTACCGAACAGTAACTAAATGGGATGACACCCTATAAATCATTTGTTCCTCCCAAATAACAGAACCAATTATTTTGGATCATCTTAGATTATATCATACTCATTCATAGTAAAGTGAGAACAATGGTGATCCATAAAACTACAAGTCCTTTGACCAGCAAAAATCCAGGCAATTTTTAGAAATACAGGGACCACCGTGCTACGGTGGTAATCTAGAAGGAAGTATCTTTCTTCTGAATAGTCTAGAGAATACTAGATATTTTTTAATGTCCTCAGCTTAGAGCTTATATGAAGTCAAAGTACTCTTTGCCTACTAGGTCAGCCCCCGTATTTATGTTATTTACTTCTTGTATACACCCACCAGTAAGTTTTACATGTGATGACAGCATACTTTCTCATACTGAGATGCAGCTGTATCCTATTTTTCAAGAAAAGGTTATTTAAAGATATTCTTGTCATTCTTATTCATTCTTTTCCTTCTCTCTGCAGGACAAATTTAGCGAAGCAGCCTGAGGTATCTCAGTACAATTACAGAACTTCACAGCTGGTCACCTCCTCCAGAGCCACCCTGGCGAAAGAACAGGAGAAGTTTGGGAAAGTACCGTTTGATTATGCCAGCTTTGATGCACAAGTCTTTGGCAAACGCACAACAGCACCTGTGGCACAAGGACGAAAGACACCCCAGTTCCTTGAATGTAAGTTTGAAATTCTATTATCTCTTGGAAAATGGGCAAAATACCGACTTTTTCCTTTTCTTTTTGCTTGTTCTGCTTTCAAACTTCTAGAATTCAAAACATCCCTGTAGGAAGAATCGTTAACCACTTGTGGCAAGAATGCTAAATATAATTACTAGTTTGCTAATATAGAATGCTAAATATCATCACTATGATGTTTACTTTTTTGATGTTTCTTTTAAACACAATTATCAGGGCAAAAGAGGAGTGAAAAAAAAAATGATTTATGTCTTATCTGTTACCTTATTCCTTGGCTAAATTGTAATGTCTTTATGTGGTGGGATGCTGCTATGAGAAGTTTCATGGAATGTGTCTTCATGAGATGCAATGAATTGTAATACAGAGAAATCCAAGATAGGTTTTAAAGGCATTTCAGATACTGTTTAGATGCATCCATTTGGGTGTTATTCCTTCTAGATAACTATGTACCTTGGCTGCATTACTTCTAGGCTTGGACTGAATTAGTTTTGATATCTGATATTTCTGTACTACATCATATTTGTAGTGCCGACATATTCAATGCATCTAGTGGTTATCAAGATTCCTCTGCTTGTGTCATTTATAAATTTGCTGAGGTACTACATTGTACAAATGTGGTACCACAGTGTGAACGCTGATTATTTACTGCAGATGCTCTTCACAGTCTGCATGGGAACCTTCAGCAAGATTCTGCCACTGTATTGACCATTAGAAAATACTTTTTAGTTCAAAGAAGCAAACGTTTCAGTTGCCATGAAGGAAACGTTAAAAAAAGAAAAAAGGTTTTCATTGCACCATATTCAGGTTCAGAAGCAAATGGATCCAAAACAATGTGGCAACAGACTCCTTTGTTGTAGGGTTTTTTTTCCTTTGTTCACGACAAAAGACACAGGAAAGGAAAACAAAACCAGAAAACAAATTGCGTTGCACTTATCCCTACAAAGGAGAACATTTATAGTAAGGTGAACAGAAAAGCAGAAATTTT
>JAAGNO010018012.1:161339-173824 GCA_033439905.1 Ceryle rudis
ATATGCTATACTATATTTCTAATACTGTACAGCACTATATATTTATAAAATGTGTACATTTATGTAATTCTCTCTGTATGTGCCTGAGTGTACACACACACACATATGTTCAAAGGTATCTGTGTGTTTGTGTATACGTATAAATACCCTATTTAAAATTGAAAATGAAAAGTAGCTATTTATCTGGCCTGGAAAATAGACTTGTTCAAATGAAAGCAAATATGTGCATTGCCAGGTTCTTGGGTGGCAGATTTTTCCAATTTTATTTGTAAAATGGAATATTCCCCATTAGCTGTCTCTTTGCACAGATGTATGTCTATTTCCCAGGTTCGTTTCAAGGGAAAAAAAAAAAAAAAAAAAAAATGATTGAAGTGTTTTTATACAAATGCAAATGCATATGCAATTTATGTATAATGTATATCAGGGCTGAAGTTTACAGCCTGTTGTTCTTGCAAAGATTGCAGTGTGTAGCTATTGTTATAATGGAAAGGTGAAAGCAAAAGAGCAGGTACTATGCAGATATACAAAAGTTGGCAATTAGAAGCTGATGATGTAGTGTCTGGTTCGGCATCCTACGTAAATATGTAGCTAGCCAAAAGCCCATCATTAGCCCTCTGTGCTCTTAGGGATTTTGCACAGATAAACTTGATTTGTTAACAAAACATGCACCCTTCGTAGCCTGCAATTTTTATTTTTTTTTTTTTTAATCTTTTATGTTGGGTAAGGGAAAAATGCACTTTTTTGCTCTTTAAATATAATTTGAAGATAGCTGTAGTAACTGCTAAAAATATAGATCCTCTTGCTTGTGCTTCAGTTTTACAGCAGACTAAATAAATCTTTTTTTTTTGTTTGCTCTGGAGAAAGGGAGAAATGAATCATGAGGCTTTGATGTATTGCTCTACTGAGATGCCTCCATTACATAGAAAAACTGAATGTGGCGTTCGGCTACAGTCGGTGCACACAAGTGTTTCTGTTACAGCATCCCAAGTTTGAGGAAAGATGAGTTCTTCAATGGCTTCCGTAGGTCTTAGCGTTAAAATGCACTGAGCCAAAGCCCTACATCCAAAGGGAACCAGAGCCTTGGGGCTCAGATCGTTGTGAAGTGAGTGAGCAGATGGCCATACACAGAAATGTTCTTGATGTATCTGGGTGTAGGCTGAGAAATTGGATTTTGCTTAGTTTATCTTCATTGGACACTGTGAAAGCTACAGACAAAAGAAGTGATTATTGCTTCCTAAGAGCTGAAATCATGGTGCTGTGTTTTCCCTGCAACAGTTAATGACATCTCAAGATCTAGAACAGAAAGAAGGGTTCTTTATACTCGTTTTAGATTGTGTTGCCGAGCGAGCAGAAAACAAAAGAACCACACACACCACTTTTATCTGTGAAAGTGCTTTTCTGTTCACCTGTTAGTTTTTCCTTCTCAACTGACCTCTTTGTGCTGTGTATTAGCCCAAATGACAGCCAATATAAGTTAGCCAGGAGCAGTTTTACTCTGAATTTTCATTGCCACTAATATTTTTAATCGATTAAAGGGCTGACTTAAATTTCTGATATTTTCCACAAAATCAAGACTGAATATTCCTAACAGGTAATGTTCTTTTCCGACTGCTCTGGTTCATTCAAGAGCCTGGTCTTGTTCTCCTTATTCACATAAGCAAAGCTATTTAAATAACAAACTTATTCATTTAAGTAGGGTAAGCAGTGTTGTTTTAGCTAAGGCTGGACAAGTCACTGTTGGTTTTGTGCACAATAGAGCTCCAAGAGGAAGCCTTTATAAAGATACATTTACAATCGCATTTGCCCACCAGTGTTGTCAGGCCACGACGGATAACACACTAATGCTTGTTCAGCCTCTCCTTGGACATCATTGCTTTTAATGCCTGAGTAAAAAAAAATGGGTAAAATCGGAGTAAAAGTCTCAGATACTTTGTTGAAAGATGTGTATTTGCCAGGTAAAAATTAAATTATTGTGTTTCTGAAGCCATTTTTTTACAGCAAAGCCTTAGTGTTAATAGAAAATGGATTGGTTTAAATGTATTCTTTGAATATTTTAATGTGTGAAATTGTAGTCTGAGAAACAAAACTATTTAATGGGAAAAATCTCATACATGCAATTGCTAATCAAATCTCTCTTCAACAGCAAAGCATTTTTCAAATCCAGTGAAATTTTCTAATCGACTGCCTAGTGCTAGCGCCCACACACAGAGCCCTTGCCATGCCAACTCTTATAGCTACGGTCAATGTAGTGAAGACACCCACATAGCAGCAGCTGCTGCTATCCTGAACCTTTCCACCCGCTGCAGGGAAGCAGCAGAGATCCTCTCCAACAAACCACAGAGTCTGTCTGCCAAGGTAGGGTAGTCCAAGAACCTGGAGGGTGTGCTAGCTACTGAACTGTGCGAATAAACTGTCTTTCATGTTAGTGACTGCATTAAATCCCCAAAAAGGAGGCTTCTGTTTGCATGCTCTTTTGAAGAGAGACAGAGAGAAAAAAAATCAGTAATGTAGTGACCAGTTCTGATAAAAAATAAATAACAGCAGGAATTATGTGGTTAACTCTTTCCATAATTGAGGTCTAAGTACAAGGGGGGAGTTTTGTGGGAGGAAAAAAAGGAGGTTATTTGAAATCCAGCAACAATCTGTGGTGGATAATGAGTGAGATCTTTTTAAAGAGGGAATTTTCCTCCCTCTCAAACCTGCCGTAAGTGATCATTTTGAAGGCTGTTTAAAAAAAAAAAAAAACAACATTAAAATCTTGTGATTAATCAAGGTGATATTTTGCTAGCAGTGGAACAGAACTACACCTATTGAGTCTGTCGTGTTTGGAGCTCACAACTGTTTGACAAGGTGTAGGGAGGGAAACAACCACTGACTTTGGTAAAATTCTCCTTTCTGCTGGCAAGAGAGGAGAATCAGGCCCACAGCGTTTGGAGATAGATAATTTGGGCAAGCCTGTCATAATGGAAAGCTGCCTAATACCGTGGATGTTTGTGTGGCTTTCATGCTTTGGTTTCTGCTCTGCGTTTCCTCACAGATCTTTATGATTTACAAATGGTACCGTGTGAGCTATGAGCCTTATTTTCTGTGCCATTACGTAGTATTATATTGCTGATGAAAACAGACGAGATTTTCTTCTGATGATGGTGGTTGTGGGAGAACTGTTGTTTATTATTTGTATTAAAGTCACACATGCTCCACTGCCATGGGACTTTTGAAAGCCCTGGGTGCCATGACAAAAATTTGAGAAGAAATCACTGGGGAGTGAAAAGAGGTGTATTTATGAAAACACAGAGTAGCAGGTGTGTTTCTGCTCTGGGAGTCTGCGTCATGATCTGTGCTTCAAAAGACAGATAGTCTGCTTCTCTGCAAGTCTGGGTCGCTTTACCCTGTCTATTTTAGCACCAGGCTCATTCTGGCTAGAGGTGGCTTCCACAGCTGCTGGTCTACAATTTGTTTGGGCCTTCAGTCACCATCGCTAAGAGGTTAGCTATTATTTGAGCAGAATCATTAATTTTACCAACAGCACACACACCTTCTTATGTATTCCAGGCTTTGTGCCTTTGCAGGGTGGTATCTTCTACTTTTCTACTTGTGAAGTCTTGGATCTTGAAACCAGTGTTGGGAGATGCCACAGGGTGGACTTTTAAGAGCAGGTCCATGGGCATCCCTTGTAACTCAGACATTATCTGCCTAAAAGATTGCTCACAGAAACGTTCCCTGATCCCTGCTGCAAAAAGCTCCTTCCACCAGTCTTCAATACAGGCTTCTTCTAGCAGGGAAATGGAAACTGATGCCAATGGCTGGATTAAATTGCTGCCGCAGCCTTTGGCTGACCTCAGCAATAGACCTTTCTTGCCAGAGGAGAGCAGTAAAGGGACCAGGCATAACCCAAAGATTTGCTCCTCCATACCTGCTTCACAGTTGCCAAATCATGGGGAAGGTTTGAATGGAAGTGAACATAATAGTAACGACACGGAGGGACACTCGGGGCACATAGCTTACTCCCTTTTCATAGCCAGGAATCCAGCCTAAAAGAAAATCACCTGCATACCTTTCTATCTGCCTGCCTCCACTTTTGCCAGACTTTCTGGAGGGCATACTGCTACAAAACATCTGACAGAAGAATCAGAATTAGCTTCTGGCCAGAACACAGGCAAGTAAGCCCCAAACAGATTTGGTGGCCAAAACCACACAAAGCCTTTTTTACTTTGTTTTGGCAATTTATTATTTTTAACATACAGGATTCGAACAACAAAAAAAAAAAGTGGAAATAAATCTCCAGGCTCTCTTCAATGAAGATACTTTCTTATTTTAAAATATGAAGCAAAGAATAAGGCTATTTTTAAAGAGGTACTTATCAATGTTTTCTGCATTGTTTTGTGGCTGGTATTGGCCACAAAGTTAAAAGTTTAACTGCTAGAATATCTTAGGAATTTTTAGTTGCTAAAAAACATCTCTGAAGACTTTCTTAGTGTTTGGACTCAAATAATGCAGCATCAAGCAATGGATATGGAGTTAATGGCTTCCTTTTTCTACTCTTCATAGCACACACATTCACCAGGTCTGAAAATACCTGGGTGAGGTGGCTCTGGTCAGAGCCCCACAGTATCACACCCCTCAGCCCTGCCCCTGGCCACATTCCTTTGTGCCTAAGAAAACCTGATGACCATAGTTCATACTTCAGCAGATCAAAGCTCCTGACTTTCAAAGGTGTCTGCTCTTATATGAGCCCCAGGCAGCTCCCCATCAATCTAAGCTGTGACACTTTGCAGTTGGGAGGCAGCCATGGTGGTAGAGCAAGGCCATGTGGAACTGCAGAGGATTTCCTGGACTGGTAGGAAATCCTTTGCAAGTTACACACTTGTCAGAGCTGTACAAATATTGTGCTACTAGGTTTCAGAAACAGACCTTGAACTTCAAACATTTCAAGCAAGTGCCATTTTCTTGTATTCGCTCAAGGCCTGCATATGGCACCTCGTTTAGACAGGTGGGGGAAACACCAAATGGGTTGTTAGCATAAGTTTATTCCCAAAATGATTTTTTTTTTTTTCTTTCCATCTCTCAAATATCTTGACCTCTAGAGTGGTGCCCATTTTTTAGTAAGAGATGGATGTTTTACCTTGAAAGTTCACCACTTTTCTGTAAATAATTTATTTAAAGGAAAAAGAATTTTTTTTTAATAGCGTAGTTCTAAATTTCATTAGTTGAATCGATTTTAAAATATATATTTCACATTCTCTACCTATTGGTTCAAAAGGGAGAGTCCAAGACAAGAAAGAAGTGTAGCAAGGGTAGAGAAATCAGATTACACATTAACAACACAATTCCAAAGCGATCTAATGTACAAAGCTGATCTACCAAATATCTCCAGATTAAAATGATGGATTTATAAATTAAGCAATTTAAAGAATAAATTTATTTTTAAATGAGCAGTAAAATGGATCCTAAGCTTTCTCTATGAGTTATCTGTCAGCTGCATACAAAATACTAAGATCATCAGAGATACCTTGATACTGTTTTCAAACCATTCATCCTTCACCTGGGACTGCAGTAAACTGTCTCCCCGAATACAACCCCGATCAGTCAATTCCCATGTGCCCAGTACCCCAAACCTATTGCTGGTTACATTTGGTCTGCAGCCTACGTAGCTTGACTGAAGTCCACAGAAGAGTCTTCTGGAAGGCTTAGCCCGCAGTTTCTAGCACAGTGTAAGAGTCTACCTCATCAGAACATCCAGGGATCTTCCCCGTTTGCAGCCCTCCCCACACTCACATCTCACAGAGGTAGCTGCAAGCAATACAGTTTATCCGTATCCTCATCACTACTGCTTGCCAAATATTTTGTTGACTGTTTTGGTGTTTTGCCCACCTGTTTAGACAAAATGGCATATGCACGCTATGCCTTGAAAGAAAACAAAAAATGACACTTGCTAAAAACGTTTAAAGTTCAAATTCTGTTTTTGAACAAAATTATGTCATCTCTTCATTCTTGGATATTGATGATGGTGATAATTACATCAATTATTTCAACAATGTAGTTAGTACTCAGCACGTTTGTCAGGCAGTCCTTTACTCCAAATACCTTAAAGCCTAAATACAGGATGAAAAATCAGCCAAGAATATCACTAGGTACCATCCTGTTATACTGCTGTGCATATTGCTCCTTGAGTAGATTCTTGGCTAGCTTTTTTTTAATTTGTGAATTGCTTTGGGCTGAAATTGTGACTTCGTTTTTGTCTCAGATGTTGCTGGGCTGCTACAAGTGTTCTTATTTTGACACAAATTAGTATTTTAATTTGCTGCAGAAGACCTCAATTGCTTAAATTTGTGTGAGGAATTGAGAGCCAGGTGTAGGTATTTTTATGGGCTGGAAGTAGAAAAGATTGAGTTCTTTTGGATGGAGCTGCGTTAATAATAGCATTCATACACGTGGCAAGATGCTAGTTTCAGAGTTGCCTCCAATACCAGAACTAAAGAGCTCTTTTGAGTTTTCCAAACTAGACTGAACAGCTTCTGGGAAGGCAAAATCATTGACAGTGTTTTTTCTTTGGACTAACTTAGTATTAAGTTGTATGGCTGATGCCAACCAAAGAATACCTAAAGCCCTTTATATGTAATGATACAATCTCCCTAAGGTCACAGGTTTGGAATAAGATTCACGCAGACACAATAACAATAATTCACTCTTTTTGATCCAGCTATGAGATAAAGCTTAACTTGTAATCGTTATCGGAGACACACTACAGAGTATTAAATGTTGTGAGTGATCAGATGGACCAAAAGCATATGAAAAAATGCAGGAGTAATTTATGAGAAAAAACAACATCCTTTATTGTCCCTAGTAGATGTCGTTCAGTTCTAAGGGCAAGACTTAATAATGTACTAGAAAATATTCTGTAATAGTTATGTCATAAAATAAAACAGGCTGAAAAAGCTTGACTTTAAAGTAAAAAGCACTTGAAGAGGATAGAGATCATTTTTTTGTTTACATATTTATATTAGTCTTCATTTTAGATAGATATTCATAGTAGAGTGCTACTTCTACCTTATATTTTCCCTGAATAGATCCTGGAATAAAGAAAATATGCTTCAGTAATTTTTTTTTTTTTCCTCATTTTTTATTCTGGAATCTTTTTTCCAGCTGTTTATAAAACTTGTGGGGGTGATCATACTGCCACTGATGTGAGAGTAGGTAGAGAGGAACCTGAATTTAATTACCCTGTGTATCCTCCCACCCTCGTAGATTTGTCTTCATCGCTTCAGTGGATTTTTTCCTGGTTTACACCAGTGCAAAAGTAAATGTAAAGATCAAAATCAGGCTCCAAAGATTTACACAGCTGCAAACTAATATAAGTTAGGAAATAATAAGATACATTTGCATCTTTATTTTGCTTACATTTTCAAGGAAGAACCAGAACAGTTTACATTGTTTTGGTAGCCATATTTTAAATTATGTGATGATAAATGGATAAATATAGGCCTGTTCACACATGCACTGAAGTTGACAGTAATAAGATCTTGCCTTCACCGAGGAGAGTGCAGCCTTTACAAGTCTGAGCTAAGCATAGTAAGTGCCATTTTCTGTCAGCGTGTCATAGCACTGCTCCAGCATTTTTTTGCCATTTGCCATTTCTGTCTTTTTAGTTCCATTTTAAAATTAATGTAAAAATAAACGTGGTGAAACAAGCAAAGGAGACATATTGAGAGGAGGGTGGGATGAGAGTAGGAATGAAAACTGGAGCGGTATCTCTGACTATCCTCTCTTTTTGCTCTGCCATTTGGAGTTTGCTACAAAGGCAGCAAAGTGATAGCTCTTTTATACCATTCCGAATAAAAAGCCATGCTATAAACGTGTGATCCATCCTGCGATGGGCAAAAGGGGATATTTTTTTCCATGACTATATTTAATTGTTGTGGGCATCTGTGAGCTCACTTAAACCCCATCTGTACACTGCTTCACAGACGCAAAACCCAGCCTTCCCTGATCAGAATTAGGTGCATGTTGGACAACCTAACTTCTACGTGATTTTCAGGGAAGTGCTAAGGAAGCTTTAAATACCCCACATTAGTAAATGTTCTGCTTATCAGCCAGAGCTTCTTGTTGCAGCTGAGGGTATCTCTTTCTCAGACACAACACCTTTCCTGATTTTTCTACATCCAATTTCACCGAGGAGAGGACCTTGATTGTTTTTGGTCCTTTATGTTATTGTTCTTGCCTTCTGAGTAGTTGATATTTTGTCAGTGACAGAGAATCTGCACTATTTATGGCTTTTGCACTATAAAACTACTGCAGCCCAGTCACATGGCTTCCTTTCCTAAGCCATCTGTCACAGAGGTCTGGAATTTTATGTGAATGTTGGTTGTGCAGACTTAACCCAAGTTTTTTTTTTATTATGAAAAATGTCAGCAACTACAATATTTAGCATTTTACTTTACATTGGTCATTAAACTTGATTACTGTAGCTCTGTTTCATTGCTACAGTTACATATCAACTGTGAAGCCAAAAAACGCTGGGGTGATCATGGCACAGCTATACTGTCAGATCCTGGAGTGTGCGCTTGGCACTTAGATAGTTAATATCTTGGATTTTTGTAACTAAGGTTTATTAATGCTGGTATAAAAATGTATTTGATATTATACAGATGGCATAAGATGTTGTGGTTACTAAGTTATTATCCAGGATAAGCTGCACTGTCAAATTCGGGGCTTAAAACTATCACAGGAGATTAAACTATTTACTAAAAAGGGGCAGAAAGATATAACCAAAGCGTCTTAGTATGAACATATTAGAAGTGTATTTACTTCCCATAAATATAATAAAACATCTCTCTCTTTAAGCTGTATGATTGAAAATGTGAACTTTGCAAACAGAAGAGGTGCCTGAGTTCCTGAAGCGGGGGTGAGCAGATGGCCTGGTGTGCTGTGGCCTAGGTGGGCCCATGGATACAAAATGGAGTCGGGCTGTCTGAGGGAGGAGAGATCGTTAGGCCCTATGTTTTCATCTTCTACCAACATTTCCCTTCTGATTAAAAAAAAAATGTCATCAGGCACATCGTACCTTAAAATGAATCATCACTGGCAGAGGTAGAAGACAAGGCTGTGTGAAGGAAGCTTGGGCCTTCGATGTAACTGGGGTGGCCATGCCACACTTTTAGCAAGAATTTCAGGAAGAATTTCCCATTTCTCCACAGCTGCTTTTAAGATCCTCAAGCAACGATAAGTTTCACTGCCCTCTTTAACCATTAAATGGTTTACTAATCAAGCTCCAGCAACAGTTCATGGGAAGAAAGAGGAAGGGAATCTTCCTGCTAGTGTTTCTTTCATCTCTTCCTAAGGAAGAGGTCTAAGGAAGACAGAAGACCTTTCCCCCTAGACATACCTGTCTCTTTCCCAGAGCGTGTAAGGGATGCACTTGCGCTACATGTTTACTTTTATATTATTAAAGGTAGGAAGTCTCAATCTGGGTTTATACAACCGTCTTCTACAGTTACATGGCACCTAACCTATCTAGCCCCAAGTTCCCAAGTGGTATCTGAGCTTTGTGGTGATGCAAATTAAAAAACAGTAGTGAAAAAAATACCAGGAAGATGCAGAGCAGTGTTAATTACAATCTACACAACAGATCTATGATGTTGTTTATCTCTATAGTCTTTGAATGTTTTCCATCTTATTCAGGGCAGCATGCAGAACTAGACTACCAAGTGCTCCTCCACAGGCCAGCTCTTTCACCTCTTCCCCTACTTGACTTGGGTAATTTTTGGCAATAGCAAGGACTGGTCTTATACTCATCCATATATGCACAATACGTCAATATGCAATGTTGCATATTTAGCATGAGGAGAATTTTTTTGTTGCTTCCATTAGTAAGTTATACTTTCATCATTCCAAGAAGAGCAATTTGTCCTCTTTTTCTTTGGTAAGAGAGGGTAAGGCAGAACAGTGAGCTTTCCTTCCCTTGTACTTCTATAGCGGAGCAGCACTTGCCCCTTCTTGGGAGCAGGAGCTATTCTGAGAGTTTCTGCCAGACTGGAAAGAGAAGTTGTGTCTCTCCCAAAACTGCACACACCCCTGAAATCAGAGCCTGCTCTTTGCTATACTTCCCAGGTAGCAAAGGCTTTTCTAACTAAATGCTGAAGGTCTCCATCAGGCAGAACTTCCTAAAGATCTTCCTGTGGCTCCCAGACTAGTGGTGTCCATGCAGATCTGTTTCCTAGTGGCCTAGTCAAACTATGATTAAGGCAATATGTTATTTAGAGTGCTTTACAAAACTCTATTGAAAATTTCTCCTACTGTGCTCCTTTTAGGGATATTTCTTCCCCCCTCCTTCTCTCCCCCATGATACAGATGTTGTAATATTTCTGGGGTGTGGGGGGAAGGGAGGATGTGTAAGAGTAATGCTGTTGATGACCTAAACAATGCATTAATGCTTTTAACTGTGAATTGGGGTCATAGTTCTCTGTAAGAGTGAAAAGATCAAGAAGATTTAAAGCTAAACTTTTTTTAAATAAAACTAGATTTAGTATAGGTTATGGTTTAGAGGCATCTTATTTAAATTCTACTTACTCTGTTTAAGCTGAGATGCAGGGATACAATTACTGAAGCTACTCTTAAGTCTGCCTAAGAGTTGGACATTAACTGATATAAATCGAAAAGCTGGGTTTAGATTCAGATAAATTTAAATAAAAGCGTGCCTTTATATTTATCCTTTAAAAGCACCACATGGTTATATTGCAGACTCACCATGTCCATATCTAAACGTGTCTCTGTTTCCTGTTGCATGTCAGGGTGCTGAGATAGAAGTGGATGAAAATGGCACTCTGGATTTGAGCATGAAAAAGAACCGAAGCCAAGACAAAGTTATGCCTCTCACTTCTTCCAGCACAGCACTTCCCACTCCTTCCTCTTCTCCTTTCAAAACAAGCAGCATCCTGGTAAATGCAGCCTTCTACCAGGCTCTTTGTGAACAGGAAGGCTGGGATACACCAATCAACTACAGCAAGACCCATGTCAGGAAAGAAGAAGAAAAAGAGGTATTTTTTCAGTTTCTGAATGACTTTTTCCCTTGTATGAGTGGTCATCTAATGGTCTTTAGGATGACCAATCTAGTGCAGTTCGAAGGGAATTGGTTTCCACAGGTAGAGGTTTGTGAACACTGAGTAGGCTTTAAGGCCCTCTTAGATGTGGCATAAGAAAAATCTCTGCTCACTCGGAAAATCCTTGCTCTCAGAGCCCACTTGTGAATGCCTGTAAGTCTCGAAGATAAAGAAATCAAAGGTATCCACCAGTAGAGACCGCTTTCTAAATTTTGTTCCTAATGGCTCAGTCCTGTAGCACATACACTGAGATGACCCAGGGATCACTCAGGAAAATACCACAGTAAACCCAAACCAAAGCGAGATAGTTTTTCTTCTGCTGAAACAAAAAATAATTTTTCCACACTACCTCTTTATAATTCTAGATAACTCATAAACATGTAAACACATGCTTAGGATCTTACTGCAATATTATTTCAGTGGAAAACTTTTTATTTTACGTTTAACATACTTGAAGATTTCGTCACTCTGCCAGCGTGTCTTAGATCCCACGGGTGAGTCCAGTGGTCCAGATGCCAGCCTGAGAGCCCAAATTCAGAAATACAAAATCATTAGGAAATCCCAAAGGTTTGAGTTACAACAAGTAGCACAAAAAGATACAAACAACATTTCCCCCAGTTGTGATATGTTTCATCCCATTAGGAAATAGCATAGAAAAACTAGATAGAGGTGTCAACCTGTCTTAAGAATTGTAAAGGCCCCAAACCTGAAAATGCAGTTTCAGGAACAAAGGTGAGCAACTAAAATTTTAACAAATATTTTTATTTAGTAACTTTCCAGCTTTTGCAGCTAATCTTCTAGTCTGTCACTCCCAAGTTTGAGAATTTGGTTTTGATTCCGTTCTGCTCTTTCTTTCTATCCTGTCTTGGCACAGTCTTCTCTCTTTATCTTTTCTATTCTTCTATTTTGCTGGCAAGTTTGGTTTTATTTTTTCCCCTTGAGCCTGGCTGTCAGAATATGGGTTGCTTGTATTTTTCTTAAATCAGGAAAGAACCATCAGCATCTTTAAAGATTAATTAGATAAAATCTTGGTGTCCTGGTTTGAGCTAGAACAGAATTAATTCTGTTCAGTGGCTTTTGCTTTTCAGCTCAGCCTCTTCTAAGGAGCTGCACTGCCTGAAGTTAACGGCAGATTTCCGCAGACAGTCTCTGCTTCTGGCAGCAACAACGCTCTGTGGTGGGAGTTACTGCCAAGGATCGGTGTGTGCAGAAAGGGTCTGGCTTGTCCTTGCTCCTGGGCAGACCAAGGTCACTGCTCCATCTCCTGTGCCACGTTGGGGGTGCAGAAAGTAAGTGGCTGCACTCGCGGGGAGGAGCGGCCAGGACAGGTGACCCCAAACTGACCAACAAGGGATTCCATCCCATAGACGGCATATTCAGCATAAAGCT
>JAAGNO010018012.1:173924-201800 GCA_033439905.1 Ceryle rudis
AGCGGCCAGGACAGGTGACCCCAAACTGACCAACAAGGGATTCCATCCCATAGACGGCATATTCAGCATAAAGCTGAGGGGTTAATCTCTCTTCTTCAGTGGCTGGCCCAGCTCTAAACCTTGACACTTGGTAATTGACACAGACAAGCCTGAGTGATAGGTTTCTGAAGCAGAACAAAAGATGTCCCAATTTGGTGTTCTGACTCAGCTTCAAATACATTTCCTTCCTATTTGTTTTTTTATAACAAATTATAGCACTTGAACATTATTACAAAATTTTGTTCAACAATCAAAACTGTCACTTCGAGAAGATGTAGAAAGGTGTAAAACTACTTAGAGCTGACATTAGGGGATCCAAGCCCCTAATTCCAAAATGACGAGGAAATAAAAGATAATTCAGTCATGTGAAGAAATCTGTGAACACTGAGACACCTGCCGTAATGAGACCACTGAGTTTGCACCAGAGTGGATCACTTCTTGGAGGCTGAGTTGTCTTGAAGAGCACTTTGTGGTCACCTCTGTGGGGCTGATGATGCTCCTTATCTCAGCAAGCAGAGCACGACCCCTGTGTCAGGGTTTTGGAGCAGGTTTGACACGAGGTGGTAGGCTGACGGCTTAAGCTCTTCCCCATTCGTGCTGCCTAATGAGCAAGCGCATTCAGCTTTCAGAGAACCTCCTTGCTGCAAGGGATTGGTCGGTGTCACAGACGTGGCAGGGAGCCTGTTCTGCTGCTCCTCCTCCCTGCTGCAACCACAGCTCAGCAAGAGCTATGGCAGGAGCACCTCCACATCCCCCCCAGTCCTTGCTGAACTTTCAGAAGGCTGTGATGGGTGAATGGTTCTTTCCATCTCCCTTACTGGCACAGCATCAGCAGACTACCTGACAGGACACAAAGGCCTGTGCTCAGGCATTCTTGCCCCTTGTGTTCAGTGTTCTGACACTCTGCAGTTTGTCCCTAACCAAGGATCTGGCCCCAGACCTCTGCTGTGAGCTTTTGTGATCCCAGGGAGTATTGACATGTCCAGTGAGGGTTTTTTTTTGCTCTGTTTTGCAAACAAGACTGGCAGTTATCCTCATGCAAAGAAAATGACTGATTATATCTATTTCTAATTCATTGTTATCTGGTTCATATGCACAACAGTTGCTTAATTTTGGTGGTAATTTCCAGAAAATATTGTCTCTCTCTCTCTCAGCGAAATAGCCTGTCCAGATGCCCCCTTAAAAAAAAAAATCTGAATTTGGAAAAAGCTCAAAATCTCTCCAAAGGAAAGCGCTGAGAAATAACTAGAGCTGTCAGTTAGTTCAACTGTCAGTTCTCCAAAGATTTCAGGGCTTAAAAATGTTAAAAGTGCCAGATGCTATTATCTGTTATTCATGTTACCATTATGTTCTGGTCTTTGCTGAAATCAATATAAACTTCCATCTGTACATTAATGGAGTTTCATTGCTTGCTTGCTTTCTGTAGTGTGCACGCGTGAATACACACATGCTCTTTGCAGAGAATAGTCATGTTTGGACTGATGGGGCTGGTTCTGATTTTCCTTTTAGTCTGGAATTCTTCAGAATTTTAATAGCATTTAGTTACAAATCCATTCAAATGGGAAAGGAAAAATTATACACCAAAAGGTTGGCCTTGACTGGCCCTAACAATCATCATCTAAAGGACCAAAAAGTGGGAACTGCTGAAAGTATTTTTCCAAAGGATTACCTCTCTCTCTAAAGCCAATTCTCTGGAGAAGCACACAAGCCAAGGCATGATGCTCTACCCTTAGTTCTATTTATGTCCAAAAAATATTTGGTCTTTAGGTCTGACCTACTTGTTTCAGACAGATGTAGCCCCTTTTGGGCGACATGTACTGATGTAAGGTCCTAGAAGGGCAGTTTTGGTGTTCTTTTGCCCGTGTTCCCTTTGCACTGCCTTCCTTTTGCAGCTTCTGCCCGCCTGAAGATTTCATGCTGCTTGAATAATACCAAGTGTTCCATAAGGTGCTAAGACAGTGCTGCAGAAATCACCTGTTTAAATGTCTGTATGTCTCTCTCATTCCTTGGACATACACTAGGGGATGTTAACCAGGAAGCAAACTGTATTTTGACTTTGGTCCTTAGGAGATTTTTTTTTTCCTTTTTCAAAATAGCAGCTGCTATGAAATTGTAGGTATTTGTGTCTGTATGTGTGTTTATAGCTATTGGTTTAAAAAAAATTACAAATCTAAATACATCAATGAAGGAAATTAATAATTAAGATGTGAAAAAAAACCTATTTCAAAGATAGAAAGTGAAAATATTGCAATTCTTAACCCTCAAGTGTGCTGGTGGCTGTAGATGTACTCATGTCAACCTTCATCTTGCAATCTTATTTTTGGTATATGAAACATTAAATGAAGCTGTGAACTGTAATAGCGCAGTATTTTGTTGAGCCTTGATACGTTCTTCTTGATCTTCTCTGTGCAGCAGGTATCAGACATGACGAATAACTCCCATAAGGTTCTGGTCCATCACCAGCAAAAGACGAAGAGATATCTTTCATTTGAGAAAAAGAACAGAAGCTAGATGTATGAAAATAGTTAGAAACCCTGCAGCGTAATCAGTTACAGCCAGTCTTCTTTGCTGCAGGTGCGCCCCAAGATGTGCTACACAGTTCAGGATCCCACTGCAGTGCCAGTATGGTTTTTCCACCACCCTCTACTCCAAGCTTCTCTCAGCCGGACCTTTGACAAGAAGTGGAGGAGGCTGATGTGTGCCTGGTCTTGATACATAGTTAGGATCCAGCCCAGGCATGCAGTAATTTTTTTGAAATGCTGTATTGGTCCTCAGTTCAGTGGTACAGATAGAGTCTATCGGAGTAAGTTGGTAGGAAACTGATAAGCCAGTCTTCTTCAACCTCTGTTGCATTAAGTGGAAACCACTTTACCTGTGTTTCTTGAAAGGTTTTTTTTTGACATTTGACCCCTTCCATCTGGCAGCAGAGTGTCATTTTGTCCTTTCTTTTGAAAGCTTTTGATTTTACAGTGACTTATACTGGTGATGATTCCTGTAGGAGTTGCTTTTATATGTATATAAGAAAGGCAGGACAGCACTGGTGGACAGAGAAAGTCAGGAGCTCAAATTCCCATTCTGCAGATTGCAGTGGCAAAACCACCTCCATATGCCACTGGAACCAGAATTTAACACAGTGCTGGAAAACAGTCTTGAGGTTTCTTGAATCTTGAACAAAGCTGGCATTCATTTTTCCACTTTTGTGGCGTTTTTTAAATGTTTTTCTTTGTATTTTAGTTTTTATCCTTGTAGGACTTTCAACTGTTTATTACTTTCACATTACCATGTTAACAATATCGAGCATTGTCTTTGATTTTCTGTATTAATCCTTATCTGAAGTTTTCCTTTAGAGATAAAACTCAGAAAGGCTGAAATAAATCAAGGGGGTTTAATATTTAAAATAACTACTTGATAATTACTATGAAAGAGTGTTTAGAAAAGCTGAATACATGTATTTTTGCTTTCTATATTTGTAACAGATGAGATTATTCCCAAACAAACTAACCCCACAAATGTAGTTGCAAAAATCAGTAGTAATTGATACAGCAATAATATGGCATGGTTTCTATATGTATGTGTAGTGTGAGTTTCTGTAGGCAGCAGGTAGCCAGTACCAGAAAGCAGAAGGAAGTCATATTGAGGATCCAATCCTCAAACAGGCAAAGATGAGCTGCCAGAATTGAGGACCATATGGAAGCTTTATCAGAAGAAACACCCCCGCAGAGCTTACAAGTCCCGTTAGGCAGAATCTCCATTTTCAGTCCAGATTCTCCTCAGCCCTCCGCTCTGTGTTAACAGCTCTGCAGACACCCCTGTCCCTCTGTCCTGGCATGTTCATCATCTGCACAAGTCCAGTGCACCCATGGCACCAGCCCCGTGAGTTTAGTAGGAGCTGGGAGCTTCTCCCCTCGAACACAGGAACCAGTTTCTGCTCATACAGAGAGTCATCTCTCGGTAGTACCTACTTGAGTATGGGAATGGATTCCCAAAACCAACATGAAGTCCCAGAAGGGATTAATGGAGTTTTGATAATCAATGCTATGGACTTTGGGGACCATAACCATACCATCCATCAAACAGCACTGCAGCAGTGATGATTTAAATCTAGAAATAATAGAAATCAAGAACTACCCTTAGCAGCCTGCTACTAATTCTTATGATTTTTCCTTTAACAAGACTCTGCTTTTTGGATAAGATACCAAGTCATTCCATTCTACAGATCTAAACAGCCTTGCATTTACATCTGTTTATGTACAAGATTTAGGATTGTAATTTTGCAGTTCACTCACTTCAACTGCACACAAAGCTCGATGAGGTAGTTGCACATTAAGAATAAGCAGATATGTGCAGAATCTTGTTTGGCTCTGTAAACGGCTTTTATTTTCTCTGTCTTTTTCTTTGGCCTTTATCACCATTTTCTAGATCTAAACCAAATTTTCCCTATTTACAGCTTAAAACTGCATCCACCTTCAGAACTACTTTCACAAATATACAGTTCAACATTTTTAAAAGGCTACCTATGTGATCCTGCAGTTATGATGTACTAAACTGTCTTCACCTCTCTCCATCACTTCTTCAGACTTTTTTGTTTTCCAAGCGATTCCTCTTCTAGCCACAGCAAGTTATTTGTTGAATATATGTGAGGCCTTGAAAAGAGAAACCTTTTGTCACATTCTTATCTAACGTTTCAGAAAGATCCAGTGGGCTCTCCAGAAAACATGGAGGAAAAGAAGTATCCAGGAGATGTCTCCATACCAAGTCCTAAACCCAAGCTCCATTCAAGAGATCTCAAAAAGGAGCTCATCACGTGAGTCACAAAAAATGCCACATTTTCCTCTGCCCTGCTAAAGACTGACTATGGCATTGTTCTGAGTGCTGGTTTGGAGTGGTTTTGCAGGAGCTGGGCGGGGACACCTGCATGACAGCTCACCGCAGGTAGTTAGCTCCCTATTGTGTCTGTGCAACTGGGTAAATGTGATGCCTGGAGCTGAAACAAGCTGGGGTAGGCTTGGAGGTCTGGACAGATTCATGACCAGTGTTATACTGGGTATCAATCCTTTTTCCTCAGATAGATAGGTAACAAGTGGGCAACACCTCGTACAAAACGCATAGTTTTGTATTGTGCTACAGATTGGCTGTGCTAATAGTCACATAATTAAATGAACTTTGCGTGGGCAATCGTCATAGATCCACCGTTGAGAGTTTGTAGAGAAGTTCTAGGGATTTCTCAGACAGGAAACATGCAGAGTTCTTAAAAAGATAAAACACAAGACAGAAGCTGCCCCAGGTATTCCCAGCCTTTACAGAATCCATGTTTAAGTTTTTCATCTGCTTTCTTCAAACAGAGTTAGTTACCACGTCCTGCTGAAAATCCAGTGGATGCACAAATTCACAATCTGAGAGAACAGGCTAATACTCTCTTTTCCCAAGTACAGAGACTCACTTGCTCTGTCTTAAGCTCCAGAACTTTACTGTGTAAAACTGCAAAGAAAGCAGGATGATTTTCTTAACTCTTTTCCCAGGCATCAGCTTGTTTCACTTCAGAATCCTTCCAGTAAAATTGTCCCAATCAGCTCATAACGCAAGTCGCTTTGTAAACTCATCCAGGCTCTTAGCAAAAACCCTTTGGATTCACATTAACACCATGTTGGTATCAACAGAGAGTTTTCACCGTCACAGTCACCTAGGAGTTAGCAATTGTTTATACTACGTTTCTTTCTGTCCCAAACCAGAGTAGATCTCTGCAGACAAGTGCACTGTGTATCGCTTAGTCCATAATATATCACTGCAGGCTCACCCATAAATAAATGAGTCGCGTCTCGTCACCTTGTGTCCTGCTCCCCAGACGCAGTGGCACTGAATCAGTTAGATCCAGTTAGGTCTGCCTCTGTCTCTAGAAATTACATTTCCCTGGGGCGAGCTGCTGTGGAGAGTGATTCTTTTCCCTCATGTCGTGCAGTCTGCGTGTCATCTGCTCTCCACGTTATATCTGCAGTTGAGTTCATGACCTAAATTGCTACAGGTCAGGTTTGTTTTGCCTCTTCTAAAACAAATGCATACAAAAATCACTGCGAGTTTATTTGCTGAAGACTAATGGCTTTTCTTTTGTAATATTTATTCCTTTGTCATATTGACCTGTTTTGAGATGTCTGTAAAATACTTTCCTAATCTCCTAGATAATAATTCCCAGAGTGTTTACAAGGGCAATGATCAGCTTAGAGTGGTTTTACTGTGATATTTTCAGACAGTGAGTAGAAACAGGCATCTCAAATATAACTGTCCAGAAAATTAAATAAGAAATAGTTTAAAGTTCTCAGAAGAGTCTATAGGTAATATAGGGAACAGACTACATTTCTATGATCCCATTTAGCCCAGAACTTGTACAGAACAATTCAATACAGGTGGCTCCATCATGAGGAAGTTTTTAAAATGGCATATGCACTTGCAGAAAACATTCCTGACGTAGCTCAGTTGCAGTGAACTAATTTATAGATACCACTTCCTAGCATGTGCTTTCTGTTTTCTCACGTTAATTCTCTTGCCCACAACTGCACTGCTCAGGTTAAACTGGGCTGTGAGAATAAGGCTGATGTTTTTCTAAGGCTTCTTCAAAGATTTGAAAAAGTTCCTAGCACTCTGCCAGCTCAGAGAAAATAGCTGGGTGAGGATCTCGGGTACTCCTTACTACAGAGCACCATCTAAAAGTGCTTGTCCTTCTTACCCACGGGTCCAGTGAAAGAAGGCGTAGCCCTTTATAAGGTGACTCTGAAGGGCCAGCGTTAGTGTTGTAAAATACTGTAGAAAGGTATACTTAATTCACTTACTCCTCCCCCTCCATGCATAAATTGCGTTTCTTGATATCTTTGCCCTCTTGCAGAGGACTATATCCCATTTTGATAAATGAGCTCACTACTGAAGCAGGGCTGAGGGAAACCAGAAGCTATAACATTTTCTGCAGGTCAAACATCCTTCCATCTCTTGCCATAATGGCGCGCATTTGTTGTGCTAAGTGCACACAACCTTTATATTACTTCTCAGTTCAGCTGAGAAACGTCTTGGGAAACTTCTGTGCTGATTCTGAACTTCAGCTGGATGAGCTTGAGGTGCTTTCTGTTCCGCAAGCAACCAAACGGCGTAATTTTTCACTCACCAGTAAAGATTGGAAGTGTTTCTTGAGAAGGTCAAGAATTTATTATTATTTATTTATTATTTTAGTCAGAAGTCAAGGGAATTATTTTGAATATTACTGTTGAGGTCAGAAACTTCATTGCTAACACTTAGGAATTGCTGTCAAAATTTGGTACCAAGTCATAGCCAAAAAATCTACCCAAAGCATGTGGTTTCACATTATGTAGATAGAAAAAAAAATATTGACTCACTTGCATAATAGAAATTGTAAAACCTTTTTCCATCTATGTTTCAAGTAATAATTGCAAACTAGAAGTGTTGTGTAAGCTTAGCTAGCTTTCTGTAGTGTCAGGATAGTGCCGAGATGCTAAAGATGAATGCGATTGCCCTAGAGATCATGACGTAATTCAGGCAGGGTAGGGTGAGCCATGTGGTGTATAACACACACTCTAATTTCTCATTGCATCTTCTTTGCATAGCTGTCCAACTCCAGGATGTGATGGCAGCGGTCACGTAACAGGAAACTATGCCTCACACCGCAGGTAAGAAACAACAGAAGCCTAAAGCAGGAAACAGAGCTACTTCTGGCTGTTGTCATCTTTGAACATTTTTATACTAGCCATGGCTAAGCATTCAGAAGTAATTTGCAGGGAATGATCCATACAGAAAAGTGGCTGGTTTTCCTCATTTTATTATATTTTGTGAAGGACTCAATAGACTGGTGGAGTTAAGCAGCATATGCTTATAGCTGTAGCTTCATTTCTTACCAGAGACCTGTAGGTAAGTCATTTAGAAAAGTTTTCGTTTCCCTCAGTGTACAAGCACACTCTGCACAGATGCTGGTGCATGAGATTTTTAAATGGGGTTTCTGCAGCTAGCTCTATGAATGGCTTTGAAATTCATAATCTACTAAGACAATCTGAAGATGCTAAATATTTTCCTCGGAATAGCCCACTGTCACTGGCCAATACCTGAGGGTTGAAACGATCATTTCCTGACTTTCCTTTTGGGAACAAGATGGAAGCAGTTTCTGCCTTTTCCCAGGCATGTGGACCAGATACTCCACCTGACCTTCGTGCAGGCAACATAAAGGAAGAGCTCTGTGTTCTACTGCCTCCCCATGCAAAGCTTTACAGAGGCTTACCTTTGGCCCTAAATGTATATCTTTCCAGTAACATAAGAACGACAGCCTGCTATTGACTGCTTCTCCTATACCAAGAGTAAATATTTGAGGATCTCTTTTTTCCAATTATAAGTCATAGATTGTTTGGAGGTTACTGTTTTAAGGAAAAAAAAAAAAAAAAAGTTCTGTTCTACTAAAACATTTCACATTGTGGTTTTTTCAGTGTTTCTGGGTGCCCATTAGCTGACAAGACATTAAAATCCCTTATGGCTGCTAACTCTCAGGAGCTTAAGTAAGTATTGATAATAGCCCAAATGTTATTGTTATTTATCTTCGATCAACATGTTCCCTACGTTAATGCACTTGCTCATTTGAATTGCTCTGAGCTACATCAAACCTTTGTCCATAACTTGAAGTGGTTTGGTTTAAAAGCTTTTGAGTGAAATAGAGTTTACTTTTCTCCATTTGGCTTTCCTCATTTTTGTATTTTAATGAATTAGCCAGGACCTGGGGGGGGGGGGGGAAATATTAAACACTAGAAGAGAGGTTGTTCTCACAGTATTCCTGAATCAGAGAGAAATAGAAAATATCTAGCATACAATACTGTTCTTAATAACTTAGTCTGATCCAGTTAGAATAAATTAGAATTATTTAGTTAGAAATAAATCTAGTTAGAATAAATCTAAAAATGAGACCAGAACTCCTGCAAATTATTTTTTATCATTCACTACCATGTACTATGAGTTTAATGTCACTGAAGCAGACATCAAGTCATATGATTTTATGCTGGCATAATTCTCACCATGAAATGTCACTTATGAAAGGACTGTGCAGGCTCTGCTATATAGACAGATGTATAGGGACATATGAATATTTCAAAAATCTGTAGTCAAGAGAGGCACTGGCAACCAGTCATCTAGTTATTGAATTGGCTTTGTCAATAAGGATGTGGGGAAGAGGAAAGGATAATTAGAGTTCTTTCATAGCTTTCCCTCTGCAACTTGTAAATTGAATCCCATAATAGATGGCTTGGAAAAACTCATGAATGTGTGTAAAAAGGGGAGAATCCCGTGACTCTCCTTTCTGTCCTTTAGGTTCATGCCTAGTCCAGATAGAAGAAAATAAAGTCTGATCACGGATCAGTTATGCTGTTCTAATGCTATTAATAGTAGGTGTGGCTACATTTAGGCTTGAATCAGTGTTTAGTCACAAAGCAGCTTCCTCAGATCAAGTGTTAGTGGTCTCATCCTCTAATCTGACAACGTGAATCATAAACAAAACGCTGAACTGATAGTAGCCCTGAAGTTGAACCTGCTGGAGATGCAGCAAAATGGCAAAGAAAGGCCATTTATATGGGCAACTGTTGAGAGCAGTTCCCAAAGCCAGTAGATAAACTGACACATTGGCACGACGCTTCGGTTTGTCAATCACTGAGTCTCAAAGGTCTAAAATTTAGGTTCATTTTGTTTTAAAAAGAGCAGCACAAGAAGCAAGGAGCTGACTTGTGAAAATGCTGACAAATTTGAAATCATTTGCTGAGTCATATATATTGGTCCCTGCTTTTGTTGGCTTTCTGCCACACATAGACACTCACACAAATATTTTGAATAGTTGCTCCTCATGCAGCACCCCCCCCTCCCCATATTCATGTGTGAATAAGGAAATTTGCATACCAATATGGTTATTTTTCCACTAAAGCTTCTAGAGTTTTGGTCATGCCATAAGGAAAGAGGAGCAACAGCATATGACTTAAATGACAAACTGCACACTGTACGCCATGTATAATAAGTGAGTTGTGAAAGACAAAGTCAAAGTTCATGAACGTTGCACAGACAGAAATATGTTGCATAACGCACTTAGCATTTAATTTCAATTAACTAGAAAAAGAGCAAAAATCAAAATCTGTTCACAGACAATTTGTAAAAGGAAAAAGGGATAAATAAAATTAATTTCCACAAACGTACCACCTTATTTTAGCTTCCTGCAAACATTGTTCAGGTGAAACTGTAAATAAAATTCTCCTTTTGATAAGTGTTGGCTAAATGAAATCTTATGCCAAAAACTGCAGTCATGCTTGCACTGGCATAGCACAGTGATATCAATAGTTCATTTTGCTCTTGCTATATGAGCAGAGGGCATAAATGCTCATAGAATCAGGCCACGAAAGGACCCTCATGTAGTTAGGCATGAATATGAAAAAAGCTGTGTATTTTTTCCAAATGTTATTCACGTTTAATTTGCCAGAATCAAGATAGGATTTTGGCTTTAATTATGAAACTCTAAGCCAGCAATGATACAAGGCTTCCATGTGATCTACAGTTTGGAAATAAGGAAGATCTGTTCAGAAAGTGAACCTTTGATTCAGATTCAAGAATTTTTTTATCAGAGGATTCTTGCTGCACACAGCAACCTAAGGTGGTATAATTAAAACATGCTAAATTTGATGATGACTCAGATTTTAGAACTATGAGGGATAATTAAGGCTGATTATCCTACCTCACCAAAGAGCTTGTTTATCTAGCCTTATATAATTTTCAAAGTGTACTTTAGAAATGTATTTACTTAGAGTTCAGAAACTTTAAGGAGTAGGTAGTCAGCCCTATCCTTACACAGACTGTTAAATGTCAGTTTTTAGGAGAGATTCTAGCAGTCCTTCTAGGTAGGTTTCACACAACACTTTGATACTGATCCTTATTCCATAGGCAGCATGACATATTTCAGTCAGTGGTTTTCTCAGCTGACCTCTGTGGATTTGCCCTAACTGCCGTTCATATTCAACCAACCCTGTGAGCTTTCTAGGGAATAAAAGTAGCAGAAATGCTCCTGGATCTGCAGCTCAGTGTATAAATTTTACATGCTGTTGTAGTACATTTACCTGACAATAAGGCAACACTTTTGGAGAAGGGAGCAAAATAGAAAGTGCTCAATGAACAGTTAAAAGAATTTTGATGTGAAATCTCTGAGAGATTTGTTCTTGGAAAACAAACTCGATGAATTGTAAAAGAATCTGTAAGCTAAATCCACTTGAAAGTTGACATCTTTCAACTTGAGTTCCTGAGGCCTCTGGCCCTCCAATGTAAATCTGATTTTCTTGGCTCTGCACAGGGATCCAAAACAGAGGATGACCCCTTAAGCTGGGGCACCAGTTCAAACTCATCATCCAGTTAAAAGCTGATGAAGGATCCCAGTATTACTGACTGCAAGGCAATACATTGTTGGTGTATCTTGTGTTGTGGAATTTCACAATCCCTATACAGATATAAGCAATATTTTGAAAGCCCAACCCAGTGGCTTAGGGGTCTTGCTAGTGAAGCTTCTTACTAATTTGTCAGTAGTCCACCTTAAATCTTATTCATCAGTATTGATAATATCTCAGCCTCAGATCTTTAATGTCTTCAAGGAATACTTGGTCTCTGATCCAGTTGTGAAACCTGCCTGTTGATGGAAGTGATAAATGCAGATGGGGAGATTCAAATTTCGTTCAGTCTCATTTTTAAGTTCATAGCTCTCAGACTCTGAATGATCTGAAAGTCTCTCTCAAAGAGCTCTTCCTGAATTAAAATCCACGTCCAGTCTATGCTAGCAGCTCTTCCATCTGTGATCATCTGATAAAACAAGTTGCCAAAATTAACACCCATAGTATTTGGCAGGTGTTCTGGATTTACTTCTGAGCATTCACACTCTCCAGACATCTGCCCTTGCTGCCTGCTCCACATGACATTGTGCCCAGTCCTTGTCCCACACTCAGACAGGTCAACGTTTAGCTCTACACAATGGAGCATATCTGGCACTCTGTAACCCACACCTCTACCTCTGCTGTCGGTGTGAGGCATGTCATTCTGCCAAAATATTTTGTTCAGTAAATGTCATCATGAAATGTTTTGACATTGTCTCTAAAAATAAAAAGTGCCCCCTTTCTTCCGTTGAAATAATTTGCTGAATTCTACTCGAATCAGTGAATAAAACTGGTCATGTCCAAAAGAAATCACATTTTTGACAAATTAATTGTTCACAGAAAAATAGTTTTAAATATTCTGTGAAGAGATACACCTGCAGACTCAGATGTGATATTACAATTATATTTGTAGGTGCTTTTCGTGGCAGCCTACCAATGACTAGATTAAATCACCCATCTCCTCACCTCAGGAAAGATTCGCTAACAACTAAGACCCTTAAGAGAGTATTGAACAACGCAAGTTTCCCTAATGGCTCAGTACGAGATTACATGGCACAGCTCCTTCTGTAATTCTGATTCTCTGTAAAAATCACAGCGTTCAAAAGGCCCCTAGGGATGCTTAGCCTAAGAACTTTGTGCTGCATAACACAAAAACACAGCAATGGCTGGCACAGCTTTGAAAGGTAAATACTTTTTTGTGCTGCGTTGTGCGCTAAGGTGTGTTTCTGTTCTCTTAAAAAAACCAACCAAACAAACCAACCAAAAATCCATGCAAGAAATACAATAGTTTTAAATTAATTAAAAAAAAAGCTGAACTCCTGAGATGAAAGGTGCTACCAGTAAGGTCCTGATCCAAACCCCACAAAAGTCAGTGGAAAGACCCCCTGGTTCCAGTAGGTTTTCAGAGCACATTCTTCATGTACAACCAGCAAGCAAGAAGCCAACCTTCCTACACCACTGGCAGAAACACAGTAACAGACAGGTCTGGTTCTTTTTGTTGTATGAATCTTTTAATATTAAACATTCGTACTTGCAAAGGCTTGTTTGTTACACACAGAGAGAAAGGCCTTAACTGTGAGACATAAGTATAATCCAGTTGCCAGGCTGAATACCCAATTAAATCTAGTGCTCAAAAGGTATGGGCCAGTTGTATGCTTACAGTGCTAGAATATATAGCTTATGGCATTCAAATTCTGTCTGTCCTCTACTGATGCCCAAAAGTAAAATTGCTTCTCTGCTTCCATTTCCCCTTCTGTAAATACTGGCAAAGTGCTTATTTGTATCTGTACCTGAAAACATCAGAAGAATAACAAATAAACAAATAGCAGTAAATTTACAAAGAGATCTCTATCAAGCTGATTTTTTGACTTTTACTTTTTTTTTATTGTTGATCCTGTACAAAGAAAAAAACGTTTGGTGCAAGCAGTGTTACCAACCAATTAAATCTACACATCATATGCAATATATTTCACATTCCTTACTCAAACTGTCATAAAAAACAAACAAACAAAAAGTGTGAAGAGTCTGCTCATTTAAGAAAAAAAAAACATCAAGAACTAGTTTTAATTATTCAACAAAAGCTCTGCTGTTCTTTCTTCCACCCTAGACACAGTACAGAAGGTACACGATATTTCCAGTGTACCTTTGAAGCCGTATTTTGTAAGCTCCCTGTATTATTCTGTAGGTGCCCGACACCTGGCTGTGACGGCTCTGGCCACGTAACGGGGAACTATGCATCCCACAGAAGGTAAAAACCATCCCATCGCACGGGGCTGCAGCACTCAGGGTTCTTGGCAAGCAGCAGCAGGAAGAGGTGGCTTTTATTCTGTGTGCTTCTTTCAGCTTATCTGGTTGTCCTCGTGCCAGGAAAGGAGGTATCAAAGTGACTCCTACCAAGGAAGAAAAAGAAGACCCTGAACTTAAGTGAGTACAAAAGCTGTGGTCTACCACCAGTGAAGGGGGAAAAAAGCCTGTAAGAGCTCAGGACTTGAGGTGCCTCCAGGAGATGCCCCAGTTAATCTGAGTGATGCCAGAGTAGGAACCCAGCCAAGTGTTTCTGCTTCTAGTGAAGCTGGTGGAGTCCGCCACCTCAGAGCTTGAACGGTGAGGAAGGATTGCTCTCTCTGCTTGCATCGGTCCAATTATTTGAAACGGTGCTATGAAAGTGGTACTTGGTTGGAAAATTTGGCAAAAAGAAGGAAAACAAATTATTTCTGCCTATAGTGAAATCTTTACATGTCAGGTAATTAAATCAGAGTGACGCCTTCAAATTGTATCGCAGAGAACTTAAATATATGTAAACCTCATGTTCTTTCTCTATAAATAAATAAAAAATGTCACTTAAAGTGAAAACTGGAAGCTCAACGATGATTTACTACGCTCCTAACTTGAGTGCACATTCCATTAAAATAAGTAAATGATAACAGCCAGAATATAGATAGGAAGATTTAGTCGCGTAAAATGTTGTTCTTAATACTTGCTAATGATCTGCGAGAGGCTGCATCACACTGACAAAGCAGGACAAAAATCCCAAACCCTTCTTTGCAAGTTTTGTCATGAGGCAATGCAAGTTTTTCAGGTACAGGAACCCATCCTCTGCTTCATGCCCAAAGCCTAGAGAGAGGGGAGGGAATGTTGACTTTTCCATGCGCTTGTAGAAATGTGATTTATTGCCTGTGATAGAATTTCCATTTTCTTTTCTGGTAAAATACTATCTAAATGAATGTTTTAGTTTCTTAGGCTGTATGACTGTATCTTAAATTGTCCAATCTTAAGATCAGCTGAACCCCCATAACTCAGCTTGATGTGAGTTGGATGCTCAGGTACAGCATGTCTCCAGGGACCGAGTCTCAATCCATTAATGCAAAGTGGCACAGGCAGCTGGAATTATTTTCTCAGACTTTCTTGAGACTGTCTTCACCTGCTCTCTCCAGTGAAAACGGGGGTTCTTTTGCTGTGTTTCCATAGATGTCCAGTGATAGGCTGTGATGGCCAAGGTCACATATCAGGTAAATACACTTCTCATCGCACTGCTTCTGGTTGTCCTTTGGCTGCCAAGAGACAGAAGGAGAGTCCTGTCAATGGGTCTTCACTATCCTGGAAACTGAACAAACAAGAGCTGCCACACTGTCCTTTGCCAGGCTGCAACGGGCTGGGTCATGTTAATAATGTTTTTGTCACCCACAGAAGGTATAACTTTGTGTTTTCTCTTTTCATTTTTCCTTAACGTTCCGCTGTAGAATTGGCAACATGCGAGGTTACAGTCTGAATAGATTGTTCTGAAGTCTCTTAAGTAACCACATAGTTTATATTGTGGCTGAAGTAATAATGATCAGAATAACTTGCAGAGAGTTGGGACCAACTTTTTGCTCTTTTTCTACTTGCAGAGAGCTGGGACCAACTTTTAGCTCTTCTTCTATGTTCCCATTGCAGCGTGACTTTCCAGCATCTTTTCTTCAGATTAGTACAGTTTCTATATGGTTTAAAATGTAATAGAGTTCTTTCCTAGGCAAATACGGACTTGTATGTGTGTATCTTTTACAGAAAATGCAAATATCATTGAAATGTCACCAAAAAAAGATTTAGCAAGAGCAACGGCTGCATTCATTTCATCTTTCTACTAGTGGAAAAGTTGTTTTCATAAACTCTGTATGTAAATCACTAGAACCACCCAAAAGAATAAACACATAGGACTTCTAGGGATTACACAAGTTTGAAGTTACAACAATCTTACAAAAACTATCCTTACAAAGCAGGAATCACACATGTAACCAGTAGCAATTAACACCATAATTTTATATATCGCTGTGAAAACACCAGTATAATTTGACTGCATTCAATCAGTATTGCTCAATCTGTCTATGGAATCTGAATTCATACCTGGCAAAGCTTCTGGCTGTAGAAGGTTCTGTGCCTCCTATGCTTTCCTTCTAAAACTCTGAACCAACTTCTCCAACACTAGAATATCTGGGGTGACTTGAAAAAATTCAGAGTTCAGTGTTACCCTGACTTTATGATCTACATCTCATGGCCAAGCCTTTACATTAGGACACCACTGTAAGTTGAGGCTAATTAACTGACGCTAAGCAATACAATAACTTGCAGAAAATAACATCAGTAGTACGTTAGCTTGTTGCAACTCATACTACAGATGATCTCTGTCCTACTTAAGACAAGATCACGTTACTTAAAATGAGGTAGTAAATGTATTTTTGTGATATATTACCCTTCCCTAGCACACTTGAAACCTAACAAGTCAGGGATGGCTTTGAGTCATCCTTCCAGTGAGTTACCTGCTCTGGGCGGAGATACTGAGCAGCATTTGAGAACTGGAGAACTAGCGTGTTTCCCTTTATAGCTTCCAGCTAAGCAAGCGTGAAGCTAACTTTAACCCGCGTGTTTCCATGTGGAAACACCATGTCTGTTAGGAATTTTGGTTTTCATTTCCACACGCACATAAAATCCAACCATTTTCCCATGGAACAAAATTTTCCTTCACTCCTTACTTGGCTACATCTGAATACAAATCCTTCTGCCAGTTTTTCAACATATGGGTATTTCTTCTCTGTTATTTATAAGGATAGTATTAAGACAGTGCAATTCATCTTAGCCCTTTAGTGGGCTATAAAAATTGCCTCAGATAATTACCAGACGATGAAATTGTAAGCTTTGAAATAGCAAAATGCAATTTAATGTGAACAGTGGTTAAAAAGCAAACTGACTATATAACAGAACCACTCAAAAAGCTATTACAGTCTATAGGGTATCTCCAGACTTGTTATTGTATTGATCATTATTATGTACCAACAAAATGATACGATAGTTGTGGACTGTGGAAATCATCCCATTATGTAATTTTTATTTTATTTTTTTTGGATAGTAAATTTGCCATTTTAAAGGACCATACTGCCTCTCTCCTCTGAAGCACAAGCCCTCAATAAAAACAGTTCAGAGTTTTTATTTATAACTCTTGGAATTTCAAGAATTTTGTAAATGCATCTTCACATAACTTAATAGGAGCTGCCACTGTTATTCTGATTATTCTGAAATATGCTTAAGAGTTGTTTATTTATAAGTTGAGATTTCTGTGCCAATTTTCAAGCTGGAATCTACAGTTAAATGGCTTTTTATGAGTTATGTCATTCCCCAAAGCTATGCTATAATGGAGAGACTGATGTGACCTTAGGTACAGAGGTCTGTCCAAGTGCATGATAATATTGCCTGAAAGGATTGTTGCCATTTTCAAGTGGGTGCTAATGTTTTTTTTTTTTTTTTTCTCCTATCGGTTTCAGCCTGTCTGGTTGTCCTCTGAATGCACAAGCCATAAAAAAGGGCAAAATTTCGGAAGAATTAATGACTATCAAGCTTAAAGCAAGTGGTGGTAAGGAGATTTGTAAAAGATGATGACATTTATTTAGATAGAAGGGCCCTGACTCCCATTTATACTCATGCCCCTTCGTGCCATTCTGGCATTAATTCTCAGTTTTCTCTAGCAATAACAAATCTTGAATAAGAACAATCTTTGCATTAGAGAATGTAAAATACTTCTCATTTACATCGTGATAACTCAACATTTAAGGTGTGCTCTCACCCTGTCTCAGAGCATTAGTTTTGCTTTGGAGATACTTTTAATATTGTTGTTACTAATAAATTCTTAGTCAGAGATCAGGAGGACTTTGCTATCTGATGACTAAGGTGAGAAAGGATAAATACCACGTGCAGAAATTGACTTCTCTCCCTAATTCGAATACCACACGGTTTAGTTTTTGTGCAGTACTTTGACAATTTGCTATCATGTAGTAAGTGGAAAAAGGAACATTACCAAATAGATATGGGGGGAAATGAGGTAAAAGACTCCTTTTTTTGTACAGCGTGCTTTCTTAAGGGCATTGAGCCAGGATTCAGGGAATTTAGTCTTTACGCCTCCCAACAGCTGAGGAAAAAGGTTGTATCACGCAGGGCAAGCGAGTTTGCTTCCATGTGTCCATGTTATCACTGGAGCAGAGACTGGTGCTTACAGGTTTCCCAAGCTGGCTCCCCAGTAGACTCTGTTCAGGGCTTTAGGATTTATAGTAGTAACAACAACGGTGGCACAAATCTCTGGGCAGAGCTCAGAGCCTCAGAGTAATGCTGAGCAGAAAGAGGGATGTGTGTTGCCAGTATCTGTAGCTGCTCGGTATTTTTCAGGACAAGGCTTTCCTTAAAGACCTGAAGGGTTTTTTAATTTGCTATCTAACTCTTGGTGATGTAATTTTTTTTTTTCCTGTAATGCTTGTTAGCTTCCTGACAATTTGCCTTCTACTGTTATTTAAATGTCACTATTTATCCCATGTAACTAAGACTGTGCTTCTTGACATTATTCTGCACAAGAGATTTTCCCTCCCAGAACTCCTTGCAAGATCAGATGAGCTTACTGTCAGCAACTGTACTGACAGAGAAGTAACCCTGGGGTGTTCCCTGCAGAAGAAGAGCTGCTGTTATATTTATTTTAAAATATATATAAAAAAACCCCAACACCAAAAAACCCAACCAAAACCAACAAACAAAACCAAAACAAACAACATTGTAAATACGTTTTATGATAAACTTTCCTCTTTCTGGGCAATTCTTCCTTCCTGTACCCTCCAGCTTATAGATTCATGTTACACTGGAGAAAAGGAACTGTGAAGTACAAAGCCCCTTCTGTGTTTCACCTCAGATAGATGATTTAGAGCTAGGAAACAATGTTGACAGTAAAAACAAAGTAAGAGGCAATTTAAGGATCAATTATTTGATCAAAAGCTTATTATCTTCCTCTTGGTCGGTACCAGGTAATGCAGCTTGCTTCTCATACACCATTTCCATGTGGACACTTCAAATCTGATCCTGATATTTTCAACAATTTGCAGGTATTGAGAGTGATGAAGAAATCAGACACTTGGATGAGGAAATAAAAGAACTGAATGAATCCAATCTTAAAATTGAAGCTGACATGATGAAACTTCAAACCCAGGTATGACACCGATGTGAAAGTTTTACCTTTTCTTGTGTTATTTTTTAAGCACAATAAACAAGTTAAATGCTATCTAAATGCTATGTTTAAACACAGTCTCCTGTGCACTTGTTTTCCCATCTACACTGTGGCACTTAAAACTACCAAAATCCTACATGATCTTCTGTCAAGTTCGTGTGTGTTTGTTTTCTGTAAATAGGCAGCATTTTCCTGGGTATTGTCTTGAAGATCTGGTGAATGACAAATTCAGGGCAGTTTGGAGCTAATCTTGGCAAGCAAGGAAAAATATATTTACCAAACAAAACATTCATTTTCCTTTGTTGACCAAACCTCTGTTTACCAAACCATTCAGAATCCCATGACTGCTGTTTTTAGGCAGGATATTACCTCTTACCAGCTCCCTCTAACTCTTAATGTAAGTTGACTTTGTTCGCATGTGTACCTAAGAAAATCTCTCCAGTTCACCCGCTGCCAGTTATTCAAATAGTTTGAATTTTGCCTCCAGGCGACACCTGGTAAAGAATTGATGCTTTTTGCTCATTTGTGTGGCAGAGGAGTTGGAAGGGAGCTATGGAAAAGGGTTGTTCTCTTCCACTCTTTTGTATTCTGGACAGATTAAATCGGCTTTACTATGCTGATACTGGTTTTATGGAGTGAAACAAATATGTTAATCCCTCCAGAGACTCCCGTATGCACCTGGGAGTTCACCTGGGCAGACTGGGTGTGTGCAAGGCCAGAAGCTTGCTCATTATTTATTATAAGAGTTTGAAAAAAAAGTTCCTAAATGAGATCTGGGAATTGAATATAAATCTAAGCCAAACTGAGTGTAACCGTACCCCCCTGTATTTGTACCACACTGGAACGTGTCGATTAATGTTGGTTTTGTAATAAACACCATGTCTGTGGTCTAAATAAGGGTGAGGTTTATGCCACCTATGCTGGATCTAAATGATCTGGCTTCACAATGCAAAGGTCATCCATGGGGATATCAATCCCAAATTGCTCTGCAGTGAGGGAGGTGGTGGTGGTGGTGGTGATGTTCAGTGACTCAGGACACTTAATTTTAGTCCTCCCTGGTGATCACTGGGCTGTTTGCACAGAGATTTTTCAATTTAGGCAGTCAGATTTCTTCCCTTCAAACAGGCAGCCTGACCAGCAAACTGAACTACAGCTGAAGCAACACATCCTCTCCATTGTTTGCTCTGTCTCCTTCCAATCCAGCCTGGCCAGGTGTTAGGTGGCTGCAAGGACCCTGCTGAGGAGAGGCTGTAGTGAATCACAGGCAGGAAGAAAAGGGCTCCTCCCCCTGGGGTGTGTGAGGAAGAGGAGTGGCCACAGCAAGAGACATTTAAGAAGTGCAGAGATGTGCATCCTTGTGAGGAGAGGATGGACATAACAGCTGTGGATGGAACTCCATTATCCTGTGGCCAGGCACAGGGGTGGCAGCCCTTGGTTCTGCCCTGCCCTGCTGGGAACCAGGGCTGCCTTCAGTTTTTCAGCACTGCTTCAGAGCTGAGCATGTTCCCAGATGTGCTCTCACGCTCAAAAAATACCATTTTGCTACCTCAGATGCTTTTCCCTGCTCTTTCCATTCCCTGTTTTCCATTCTTTTGGTCGGAGATCATCTTTGTGATGATCACTGTGCGCTCATCTTCTCAGTTTCCTTTCCACTCCATTTTTCTCTTATTGTTTCCAGCACCAGCCCTGTTACTAATCCCATTCAGCCCACACCCAGCAGTGGGGCAGGAGAGCAGCACAACAGCTAACACCCGTGCCCTTGCTACTGTGGTCCATCAGCTGTAAGAGCGGGACGGCAAAGTAAACATCATCCTCCTTTCTCCTTCCCTCTGCCAGCCCTGTGGCCACACTCTCCATCCCAGCTTCACACTGACCTTTCCCCCACGCCCTCCAAGCTCATTTTCCTCCTCCTGTCTTGGGGCACCCTCCAGTGCCTTGCTACCACAAGGTTTCTCCATGAACCAGCAGCAAAGCCTGTGGTTCAGAGCAAATACAACCTCTACCTTGATATGAACATTACATGGAGAATTTATCTTAAAAAAAAAAAAAACAAACAAAACCATGCCTGAGTTTCAGACCCATCGCAGCCGCTCTCAAAATCCCGTGACTGACATTTTGGGTTCAAACTGCAGCTACAGTGGTGCCAAGGGTCGGTCTGTCGAGTGTTTGTGCCTGCCTGTGTCTTTTAGATCACATCTATGGAGACCAATTTGAAAACAATAGAAGAAGAGAACAAACTCATAGAGCAGAACAACGAGAGCCTGCTGAAGGAGTTAGCTGGCTTAAGCCAAGCCCTCATCTCCAGCCTCGCCGACATTCAGCTTCCACAGATGGTAAGACCACATCCAGCAGCTTCACACCTTCTTTGAGACTGTTTTGCCAGCACTTGAAGCAGATGAGCAAGCTCAGGGACCAGCGGGAGCACTGGAGCTGCATTAGCAGAGAGCTCTTTTGGCCTAATTTGCTCTGTAGAGAAGCTGGATGGTGAAATCTGTGTGATTGCAGATGCAGTTGCTTCCAGGACAGAGCCAGCCCTGGTGCCTCTGACCTGTAGCACCCTGTGCAGGGCGGGCTTTTCCCCGCCCCTCCCCAGCTGAATGTCCACCCTGCACAAAGAGGGAAAACTTCACACCGAGAATCCATTCACTCTGCTCCTAGATCAAAACTTTAACCTTTTTCATAAGGGTGTTTTTTCTGGAGCCACCAAAGCTCTCCCTTCTCAAAAACTCCATGTCCTTGATGTCTTACTTCGCAAACGCAGGCCAAAAGCGTGAAAGTACTTGGGTCTCCAGAGTTACAGTTCCCTTTCCCAGTCTCAAGAGTGGTGCTGGGAGATGAGGTGAGGATGTCAGCCACAATCCCAGAGCCAAACAGGCCTCAATAAAAAAGCAAGTCACACTGACGATAGTATCCCCAGCCCCTTTTCCTGCTCGCAGAGCATGTGCTTTCCCCAGGACATGCAACTCCCTTCATGTCTACAACCCCTCCATAAATTTGGGATGGCTGCCCTGTTTACAACTTCTCCCTAGTTGCTGTATCGCTGCTTTGCCATGATTTGGGGTTGGGTGGTTGGGCTTTTTGAGCCTTGATTTTCTCTCCTACAATTATAATCTGTTTTGTCTTCATTTAGGGGCCAATCAGTGAGCAGAATTTCGAAGCATATGTAAATACACTCACAGACATGTACAGCAATCTGGAACGGGACTATTCCCCCGAATGCAAAGCTCTGCTGGAAAGTATCAAACAGGCAGTGAAGGGCATCCATGTGTAGGATGTGAAAGCTGCTGGGCAACAGAAATTACTTAACAGCAGTAAACTCCAGATGGATCTGTTAGGAGTTCATGTACTGCTAAGGGGTGTAGGTTGCCATGCTGCATTTACAATTGCAACATTGCACTAATTTTTTCCCAGCTGACGTAAAAAAAAAAAAAAGAGAATAAACCCACAACAGACTATTTGTATTAACAGCAATGCACTCTGTTAGTATATTGTATTTATTTCAGTACAATTCCTTTTTTTTTTCTTCTTTTGCACTCAGTTTTTTTGTAAAGTGAATGTAAAAAGTGTGTGCGACTATTTTTTATATTTTTTATTTATTTCTAATCAAAGAGTTGGTTTTTTTTATCTTTTAACAGCATTTTTGCGGCCTGCCATATTTTTACAAATGTGTTTATTAATTTATTTTCCAACGGGATTTTAAATGGACTGAAAGTTATACTGTAAATTAAATAACTTGCTGGGTTTGTACAGGAAGAAAAAAAAAATACAAAAACAAAAACCAGAAAAAAAAAACAACAACCCAACAAACAAGAAAAACAAAAGAACTATGAAAGTAACAAATGACTGAACCGTGGTTCTAGTTTTATTTTCCTCACATCCTGCTTTTTTATAATGGCTTTGTATCAGAAATGGGTTTGCAGTAACATGAGATGCGAAGATGCCTGGAATGAGAAGATAAATGGTGCCCACTAGTGGGGAATTTGGGCTCTTAAAAGCACAGTATGCTGGAAAACAGTGTGTTAAAGAACACGTTAGCAATAATGAAATATAGCAATCAGCAAAGCACTTGACTTGGCTGTGTGATTTAGCCTATGCGAATGGTTATTTAAAATGCTTCAAGAGAACTTCAGATTTATTTTGCCACTGCAGTTTGGTTTTTTGTTTTTTTTCAGAGTTAGCTCATGGAGGGCAATGACCATTAGCTCGAAACGAGAAGGATCATTTGATAGGACTGGTACTTTTTTTAGTACGAGGTGTTGAGGTTTTAACGAAGTGACCGGTATTGCTATGGATCTGGATTGGAAAAACACAAATGCATCCCGAGCTGAAGGCTTTGTACATAACGAATCGAACACATCTCCCCTGAAATGGCATTTAATACTGGTGTGAACTTAAGGGCAGCGGAGAAGGCAGTGGTCTGGAGAGGAGTAACACCACTCCAGCGCAGCGGTGCTTGCTTTTTGTCTTTGAGCCAGCGGTAGCAACACCGTGACTGGTTTCTCTCATTCTTCTTTGCTAAGACTAGGCCGATGCTGAATTTGTTACCAGTCTTTTGGGAGGGTACCAAGTGCTACAGAGCGTACAGACAGACGGAGGGGCGGACAGACGAGCGCCTGCGCGGAGGTGCCGCCGCGCGCCTCAGTCTCTGGTTAGCCTGGGTGTGGGACTTCGGAATGCGTCAGGACGTAGCGGTTGCTATAACAGAGGCAATGTCTATTTCAGGGATTGTAAGTAATTAAGCATTGTTTCAGAAGTTTTTTTTATATTTATTTTTTTTAAGAAAAAGGTATAAACAACCAGCTAAACTGCCTTTTTTGTATGCACACACACCTCACGTGCATATGTGCCTCAGTGTAAATGTATACATGGATCTAGCGTGTGTTTAATTTTCCCGTGCTATAATGAAAGTGTTTATTTTTATTAGCCTCATTTATATTTAGATGGAATATGATGGCATTCACAGGCTTGACATATACAATTATATTATTACTGTTCCTGCACAAAAGTACTATTCAAAAGTGATTCAACTCTCATGCACTGTGGTCACTGTTCTGCATTAGGTGGGGCTTGCTTTTTGTTCGAGGGGTTGGTTCAACTCTCCGATCCTAGTTTAGAGAGGGGAAAATGTCTGTTCTTAGGAGCTGTGTTTATTTTTAAATCGATTTGTTTTTTTCTCAAAAGCTACCATATGTGCTGTCTAATATAAATAGGAGGACACCAAACAAAAATTTGCTATTAAAGTTATCGTTCTTGCTAAAAACCACCCACAAAAAGCAAACATTTGTTATACTTGTTAAATGCATACAAAATGAGTTCACTCATTACAAAGACTAAAATTTAATTTACTAAATATTTTAACAAATTTGTTATATATTTTNNNNAAAAAAAATAATAATCTCTTACTGACCTATGTATTTATTATTATGATTTACTATGGCTTCAGGTTAATTTATCTGTGTTTGGTTGTTTGCTCAGGATGTTCTGTGAAGTATGTTTGTATTTATTTGCCTCCCTTGTACTTGATGTGTTTTGTAACGTGCACTGATTTTTTTCTTTTTCTTTTTGTTTTTCTTTTTTTTCTTTTTTTTGGGTTTGTTTTTTTTTTTTGTGTTGAAATGCATTGATGAGCTATACTGTAAATTAGACCTTTTGTAAAGAGCAATGATGTATGCATTTTTTTAATTTGGAGTAGTTTGTATACTGTTTCTTCATACAATTAATATTTCTTACATCAAAACAACAAAATTGTGTTCTGTGCTGTACATTTGGTGTATGGTAGGAAATAAAATTGATAATGAAACATTACAGCAAGTTTGCTGGGGTTTTTTTAGCTTCTAGATGCCGACTTGTATTACACTTTCCTAACTGCACCTGGCACTATGCAATGTGTCAGATGTTTTCCTTGCTTTGTGTACAAAATGTGTCATCCCTCTAAGTAAATTTATGGTCTAAATAATTTAATTAGTGTTTTGCTTTGTCGATTTTGGAATAAGGAGGAGAAAAATGGAACTGCTTAAGAGGCCCTTTTCACTCCTGAAGCAAAAAAAAAAAAATAATTAAAAAATATCAAGGTAATAATCACTGCATTATTTAATGCATTCTTTTCTTGGCAATTGTAGACTTCATTTATACTGATAAAGTACAGGATTTGTGCTGACCTTTAACAGCTGCTAAATGATGTTTAAACATAAAAGCCATTGTAAAGTTTCCAGCAATTCGGAACCACCCACTGTTCCAGTGCAGTTTTCTGCTGAGATTTGCAGTGCTTAGACGTTGCACAAATAAAAATCTGCTGGTTTTAGAAAGACAATATTTCCAGTATCTAATGGACTTTCTTTTTTCACCGCTCACTGTAGCGAAAACAGGCCAGTTTTATGTAGGATGCGTGCTCGTGGCTCCAGGAGCAGTTCTGCTCTCAGATTCCAACTTGCCATGGACAAACCAAGAATAATTTTCGTTTAGAAAATAAGGTGAATTTAAAGCCCATAAAGTAGCTGGCAATTATCTATTCAAACAGACATAGATAAACCAAACTGGGCTCTGACACTAGAAAAAATGGACATGTCCTGCATTTAACTAGAGCTGAGGTTCAAAATTTATATCATGACTGAATCCTGGGTACCCAAAATCTTGCTGAGTTTGGAGCTGTTGAGTCGGCAAAGGGCTGGAGACGCGACCAGTCCTGGGAAGCTCCACTCTGCTGGGACTCGGCGTTTTCTTTGCTCTAGGACACTCTCCAGGGACAGCATGAACTGGTTCTTAAGTAATTAATAGTTACTTAAGTAATATTTCTTAAAAGAGTATTTTTTCCAGGGTCCTTTAAAATTAACTGTTTATCTTTGGCTGTAAACCTTCGGGTCTACAACCTTTTCCTAGTTGTTTTTGAATAGGAAGTATGATATCCACAGCTCATGATTAAATTGTTATTCTCTAAAGACTCTCCCCGCGTTCGTTTTTAAACAACTTACTCTGATAATGTTTATTTCAGCGTTGAAATGATGGTGTTTCTCCATTAAAAAAGAGTAATGTAAACAGCTAAGCCATATTCATTGCTAAACTAACATAAGCCACGGGGGGAAAAACCAACCCCAAATAACAAAAAAATGCTGTGCTGGAAATAACCTTTCAAACCATTTCCATCTTCTGAAGTTTCCATTTTTAATAGTTGTTCTGTAGCTACGCCTATAGAAGGGGGGAAACTGCTTGATTCAGTAAAAATACATAAATTCCATTGATTGAATCAACTTGAATGGAATTGAGGTTAAATATCGAAGGGGAGCAAGAACAGTCAACATTTGCCGTCCTATCAGCTCAAGTAGCCTATCCTGTCTCTTAACTAGTCATGAAGAAGCTTTTTGAGTCTACAGTGTAGAAAACAGATTGGTTTCTACTGCAATCTTCTTTCTATTTACTAATTAAGCACCTCTTCTCTCCTGCTGGCTTAGTGTACCTAATTATATCATGGCTTTTCCACCCAGCAACCCTTTGTCTTACTCACATTGTACTTCTTTTCCTTTTTTTTTTTTTTTTTTTTTATTCTATAACTCACAGGTTTTCTTGATGGGAATTTGTTACCACGCAGTGATGCAGAGTTATGACAGAAGCCATCCCCTTCATTTCTTCCCGTGTTCCTTCAGTGCTGTACATTCTACCTGTCTTGGCATTTCTGCTGTGCTTAAAGCTTCTTTATGTTTTATGCAGCTGTATAACTTGGAAGCTGCTAGGAGATTTGCTCCAGACAAAGTCCTTTGTTCATCTTGCTCGTGGGATGATCGAGCTCCATTTAGCTTTTGTGTAATGTAGGACAGTGACCTAGTTTCAGTACCTTTCAATATCTCGTTCTGGCTTGGTTTTCTTCTGTCTCTTTTGCTCTAGTAAGTCTAAGACGGCCAAGCTTACACATAATTTCATCAAGGATTAGTCTGATTTCCTGTCTGACTTCATGGTTTAGCTCTTTCTTTTCCCCTCCTAAGGCATTATTGCAGTCCTCATTTTATTCCTATGCTTCTTACATTGTTTCCCTCAAAGAGATCTTCCCGTTAGTGCTGCCGGTCAGTCTGAAGCTAAATTTTCAAAAAGCACAGGCTAAATTTCCAAGCAACAGAAGCAAAGTCTATAAAAGCAGAACCATTTTTATTGAGATAATGGAGCTCCTACAGATTTTGTGAAAAAACAGCTGATTGCTATGAGAGGAAAATTATGATTCACCATAAGAAGGAAGAGGAGGGAGGCTCAGCTGTTACAGATTCTGTTTGGCAAGGGCCAGCTCCTGATGAGCATGAAGTACAACCCAGACCAGCAGCAAGAGGTAGAGAAGGTTGGCCAGAGAACTGCACTCTTGTGCCCGATGTGGTGTCAAAGGGTCTAAACGGTGCAAGTCTTACACGTGAGTATAAATATTTGAGTAAGAAAGCAGGTAAGTGAGCAGTGAGTACGGCTCCTGTGATTGCAGTGACAGGGATGGTGCACGGGGCAGAACTCCCCAGGAGGCCATTGGGTGCCAGGCTACATCAGCTCCTCCTGGTGCAGAACTGGTCCGTTTTCCAAATGTGGGTCTTTCCCCATTTTGCCAAATAAATGCCCTCTCTGGTTTGTGGTGGTATTGTCACGAGTTGCGTTACTAACCCTGCTCGCTGGGGAAATGCACGTTACCGCAGAGCTTGGACGCGCCCCGAGATGGGTTTATGGCTGGGAGAAGGAAGGTGACGCGTGTACGACTCCAACCTTCCGTGCGTCTGCTGTTGCAGGCCGAGATTCCATGGGGGCGGCTGGTGGTGGGGGAGGAACCCCGGTGCTCTTTTGCCTCTTCGCACCTCCCCGGGTGCTGCCGTCCCCAACCGGGGAGCGGCCGCCCAGCTTCACTTCCCCCATTCCCCCCCCCCCCCCCCCCCAGGGCACGCTGGC
>JAAGNO010018012.1:201900-230169 GCA_033439905.1 Ceryle rudis
TAAATCTCCTTTCACCATCTTGGGAGCATAGCGTGACTGCAGCCATGGCTGGCTGGCCTGGCTGCCGCCGTTCGTGATGCCCTTTTTATTACCAGATTAGAGGACATTGTCGTGATGCGGATGAGGCCTTTCAGATAAGGAGCTGTACAAGTTCCAGCAGGTTCCAAATACAACAGCGCAGCTTTTGCATCCAGCCTACGGGATCAGAGTTTATTTCCCCGATGCAGACAGCTTTGCGCTGCCTTCCTGTTAATTAAAGTATTGATTACAATACCGCGCTGTTTACATGCAAGATTTTGCATGGTCTTGGCCATTCACATGCAAATGAACTCGTAAGCCTTTCTGTGCCCTAAAATCTGCTGATGTCAGTCTTCCCATTCTAACTCCACGTTGTAGGACATGTGGCTTTCTATAGCTTAGCTTTGATGCCCCCAAGTCATATTATCTCAATTCTGAGGTTCATTATGATAAATCTTCCACTGCTTTTAAATCAGAAAACTTTAATTGTACCGTACTCATTCAGCTTAGGTTTTGGCTCCCGAAGGCAGCAGTTTTAATTGCATCATTTGTATAGTGGCCCAATATGTTTTGGTGTGAAAAGTGCATTATCACGTTGAATTTTGCATTATTTTTACCATATGTTTTAGTTACACTAAAACTTCGGATGGGATGTGGCTTTCCCCCTGCTCTTTCATTCTCTCTTCAGTGCTTTTTAATGAGCTAGGCCCACACTATTTCCTTTTGTTCTCATCAGTCGAGGTTTTAGGGAGCTGTTTATTTGTAGGGTAATTCTTGTATTTATGTAGAGCAAGGCATTAGACATTTTTATCCTCTACTTATTAACAAGACAGATGGTACCGGCTGCTACCCACACAATTCCAATTATCAGATGGCAAACTGAAATATATGTGGGGCAAATGAGAAGATGTATATTAAAGAACCATCGTGGCGAATTGGCTTCCCAGAGAAGTCGATTCACAAAGGGGCACAAGCAATTAGGGTGTGACAGCCTGCTGCTGAACGTTCGGCGCTGGCCTGGGGACACAACCGTTCAGCCTCCAAAATTTTAATGCTATCTCCCCTAAGGTACGAATGCTTTGAAACCTGATTCAGGTCTTTCATCCTTTAGATTTTTTGTCCACTTCAGAGCATTACAGAATATCCAAGCCAGTCAAAGGCATTCCAGAAGGATGTGGAAGAGCTGAAAATTAACATGAAGTTTGTGCATCACCTGTCCTAATGCACCCTCGGGTACCTCTTGGTGTGCACCTCAGTAACGCAGGAGTAGCTCTAACACTGGAAGGTAGGATCCAGCAAAGTGTTGCTATCCCAGGTCTCAAACTGACCTAGAGATTAGGATTTAGGCAAGGATTTTTGCTTAAGAGCAACTTCCAACTTAAGGTTTAAATATAAGGAGGTCTGGTCACGCTTATTGTGCTTGGCTTCATGGTCTTTTAAAAGCAATTTTTGTATATTCAGAACCTAGACCCAGTCCTTACTTAGGAGATTCACCCTATGTCAGTGACACGTGCTAGTAATAAGGAGTGAGGGCTTTAGTGGAAGGTCTTACAATACTTTTATTTTTTCCTACCCAGAAGACAACAAACTCTCCAGGAAAACTTTTGGGGTAAGAACCATGCTCTCATGCTACCTTTCCTTTGACATAGAGATCGTATGTATGAGTCGGCTGGGAAGATGGTGAATTAGGTGGAAAACTTTTTGTGTGACATTTCTATTCCTTTTCCCCCCAGCTCAAGCTGAAAGCACTAACCCCAGTCAAGCTGTGGAGAAATTGATGTCCTCAGGTCAGACCGGCTAAAGGAGAAAGTTATTTAAGGTAAAGTAATGGCTTTCTAAAGTCCTTCAGTTGTTCATATGGGCTACTAGGAGGTTAATCATCTGTGTGAGTGGATTTTGCAAAAGTTGGAATGCAAAGCATTTCAGATTGTGTCTGATTTCTGTTTATAGCCTCCCATAGAACACCTTCTCTTTCAACAGCTTTTCTCACAATGCCAGGGAGGTATTCTCCTTGCAGCTGCTCCTGGCTCTGACACTTATAACCTACATATCTTGGGGCAGTGTCTAAACAGGATGGGTCTGAAAAACAGACCATTTACGCTTCAAACAGTTCACTGTGTGCAAATGGTGCATGTGCAAATTCTCACTCCTGTTCACGGAGAAGTGAAAGATGTGTGGAGGCATTTGGCTGCCATTTGGTTACGCAAGTGCACGAATCCGCAGCTACGAAGAAGCTGGTGCTGCTTCTGTCTCGCCTTCCATTTGCTGAATGGGGGGACTAATAAAGTTCCTTTCATCTTGTTGTTAGCGGCCGACTGGAGCAAGATCTGCAGTGGTCTCCAGGATGCTCTCAGTGAGATCCTAAGTGTGAATCAGTGATATTCACAAAGTCTTGGGGAGTTCAGACAGAGCTTTTGACAGGAGTTCAGACAGGCTTACCAGCTACAAGAAAAAAACCCCAAACCACTGTCCAGTGCTCGGTCAGTAAATGCTCATTCTAGCAAAAGTGGCCCATGGCCTGCTTTGTGTACTGATGTTCCTCCAAAAGCTTAGGTAAAGTAGAGAGACTCAAAATAAGCACCTCCTTGAAGCTCCAAGGTGCATCTGCCAGTCTCTTCCAGTCCACACAATTGCCATGGAGCTTCCCTTTTCTGCTTCAGTTCTTGAAAATCTGCAAGCTCAAAGTTTGATGTGATTTCTCAAAATAAGAAAGCCAGCACTGGATCGGATGCTTGACGATCACTGACATCCAAATTATTGTCAGGTCTGGATTGCAAAGAAGTGATTCAATAGCTGAACATCTGTGTACTCGCTCACGTAGAGTTGCTGTTTCACCCACAAGCAGCTGTGGAGCAGACGGGCAAAATTCTCTACATGGCGATAATTACAGTGTGCCTTACAAAGGAGGCATAGTCATAAGAGCAGGCAATCAGTTCGGGTATTTTAACTTTGGAACAGGGCAGCGCTGCTAGATCCAAGGCTAATACACATAAAATAGGTTTCTCAGCCAAAACAGAGGAATATTTAGTCAGATCTGAACAAGATTAGGAAATTCAGGAAACTTTTTCCGGTCTCGGTTTTGCTTCTGTAGAAGCAATGGTTAAGAACTACCCCAGGCACCCAAACTCTTCCAGAGACCAAAAGACAATTGATTCTCTATGGATTTGCAGTTTGCTTTAATAGGCTTTTATTGCTCCCTACACTTGCCCGCCTGCTCTGTCTTAAGCAGTGACATCAGCCATTATATTATCATTATATTATCTTTACTTACCACCAGGTTAGCAGTGACAGCTGAGGATCCTTATCAGAGCTCATGATCTTTTCATCTCTTATCTTGTGCTCGTTCAGTCTCTTGGTCACATCTTTCTTTATATGATTTATATCGGAGCTAAAGAAAAAAGGAAAGCTTACAATGAAATCTTTCTCTCACCCACGGCAAGCAGCAGCTCTGCACCACAGAAAGCCTATGAAGTAGAGCTGAAATGGGATTTAATTAATGCATAAGCCTTGTGTGCTTGTACAGGACTGCCTCTCCCCTACATTCTGGATCTATGAGCTCAACTTTCTTTTTCATTGCTAGGGGCTGAAAGGCATTGAAGTATAAAACTGCCTTCCTTGGGTTCCTTCTGACGCTTTGGATTTGTTGTTTCAAGATTCACGAGTGAATATGAGTGTGCTAGTGTGACATCTTGGGGATCGCTGCCCACACAGCCAGAGAGAATAGTCTCACGCCAGGGAAACAGCAGCCTGGGCCATGGCAGGAGGGAATGTATCATGAAGCATAAGAACTGTGACAAAGTGCAAGAAGATTGAACTATGTCAGGCCTTCAGTCTTGTATCTTATTGTAAAATGGCTGCATTTTATTATCAGAGGGGTTTCAGGTGCAGCAATAACTACACAGCAAACTCCTTTCCTAAGCAGTAGTTTGGTTCGTGTGTTTACGCGACACTTGTGGTGATTGTGGTGAACTGAGTTACTAGTGTGGTTTTTTTTACCATTGGCAAGTCTTGGTTTTGCACCTGAAATATTCACTGACTGTATTTTATTCTTTATCTAAACGGGTTCCAGAATTTCACAGATTTTTCTCTGAGGAAAGATACCAGGCACAGCAAGATTTGGGAGGAAAAAACCTGATAGGTCACTCTATAAAAGTAAACCAGCTGTCAAGGTTTTGCTTGTTCCCTTAATAGGTAGCTGTGGAAAAGCATTGTTTGGATAGAATAATTGCAAATCTGGGATTGTGGCGTTACGTGATGAGCACAGGAGGAAAATAAGGAAATGGAAGGTTTAATTTAAAGTAAAAAATGTAATTTAAAGGAAAACCCATTGGAGAGGGAGAGGGAAGCTGAGTGGTAATGGGAGTGTTGCTCCTGCCTGCAGTCAGGGCTGGACAGAGGACACAGGCTGGGCACAGGCTGGGGAGAATTGGTCCTTGCTGAGCTTAAATATAATTTTCTGACAGACCTGGCACAAAGGTGTGTGGGCAACGGGCACCCACTGCTGACTGGGTGCTTAAAGCAGGCACAGATTATCTGGCGTCGGGGGTGTTGCGGCCCCTGCCGAGCAAAGGCTGTGAGGTGGGTGCAGGCAGCCTCTGGCTCCTGGGACAGGCAGGCTGGGTGTGCTGGCACGGGATGGTTCTGTGGTGCCCAGTTTGGCCCAGATGGCAACCCCTGCACTTAAAGCCTGCAGAGAAGCCTTGGTCTGTCGTTGCCCGTGCACACTGATGTGTCCTTGAGTGGTACTCCAGACTCTTATGGCAGCAGTCCCCGGGGCTCCGGGAGGGTTTGTCACAATTTCTGCTAGCTGGGATCCATCCCTGCGTGTTTCAAAGCCTGCAACAGAGAAGAAAAATTCATCAAGATGTTTAAACGTGTTAGTGTGGGTTGAACACAGTTGCTCTGCTGACCTCGCTGGCATTATTCCGGCGCTTACAGCAAGGCGTTGCTGAATCAGCTCTTATGTGTGTAGTAAAATATACCAGTGATTTCTGCAATCAAGGCCAGTGCCAAGCTCTGGTGCATCCCTGCCTAGACTCAAGATATTAGACCATCGCTGCCGCGTGTTGTAGCTGGCATTGCATCTCCTCTTCCCAGGCCTGCTGAAGATGAGCAGGAAGCATCCACACAAATTGGCTCATGCCACTTCTTTAATAATTCATGTATTTTTGCTCTCTTCTATAGTTAATGAACCTCCCCCACTCTCACCCTCATTCTCTCTCCCTCTCCCATTCAGTCAGTTTGTTGTGGTTTCATGTATCTAATCCATCTGTCACTCGATTATAGCTATCGAGCACCTGTTATGGATTTCTAGAGTTTCATTCAAGCTGTTGACAAGTTATTCACAAATTGGCCCTTGTCACACTGTCATCGTGTGGAGTGCACTTTAGTGAATTCTTTTGGGTACACAAAATAATGAGCAGAAGACAGCAAGGCTTGTGAATTAAGCAGTTTCATGTCCCTAATATTTAAAGAAGCGTTAACAGATTGGAAGTTTCTTGGTGGTGGTATATTTTTCAAGCCCTTTACTTAAAATATTTTGTCTTCTCCATCCCTTTTGCATGAATAAGCACAACACAACGTGCTTGAGCTGTCAGGGCAAGCTATGTTGACAGTGACGCCTTATTTCACGCAGCCGACATTGCAGCTGCGACAAGTCGATCATTGCTTCCTCTGCACAGTCCTCCTCATCTCCTCTGCTTTGGGACCAGCAGGGAAAGCAGAGGGCTGGCTAGCTGGCCCTTGTTAGCTGCAGAGCTCTTCTCCTCAGATGGTTCTCTGTGTTCTTTTGCCCTGGAGGACACCAGGCAGGAATCGGGTACGGGGGGGGGGGGACAAAAGTAACAATCCAAGGGTGAAGTTTCTCCTGAACAGAGCCTTCAGAAAAGTTAAGGTTAAAGCAGGCTTGGCTATGTCGAGAAAAATTCTCACTTTCCTAACAAAATTCCAAAAATCTCTGCATACCAGAAGGCCTAGAATTACAGGTTTTTACTCTGTTTTTACTTCTGCTTCCCAGATGACAGTTGTTGCTTACGCCTTACTCCGTAGACTTTTGTCCTATGCTGCTCACATACCTCCTAGCTTCTCCCTGTGCTCTGCTGTCATCCCCCAAATACTCTTGACACAAACATGTTCTGAGTGTGTGGTGAGGACCTTGAAAGGGATGTGATACCAGGAAAACACAAGCTAAACCAGAATTCTAAAATATTCTCACAGTGCAGCGTGGTGGTGGTGTAGAAGAATGCATTTGCAAGGAAAGGCAGAGTGATTGATCTGTTTGCAGCTATAAAGTAAGATATTTATGCACAACTTGGCTCGAAACAAGTAAATGTATTGCATGCATATCTGTGCATTTAAATCTATTTTGCATCGATAAACATATGTACGTTTTTCTAGTGTGAATCCGTTGAATAAGATTCCAGGGCTTCAGCGTTTCGCTCTCTGAAGAGGATTTCTTTTTTTTCCCCCCCAAATTCAAAAGGTCAGGAACTAAAGTTTAGCAATTGCCTGGTCCATATGGGGTGCTAATAGAGCGCTGGAAAATTATCTGGCAATTATGAAGGGGCTAAATTACTTCTGATCACTTCTTAGATTTCTTACTGCTTAGGGGTTTAATGTATGATGGGTTTTCCTTTGTGGTTTCCCAGGGAGGAATCCGGCCGGTCTGATCATTGCTCTGGCAAACCAATAGGTGGCAGGACTTCAAAGCAACTGAGAAATAATAGAGTCATATTCCATTATGACGACGCTTAACATAGAAAGTGCAGCTGCCTCAATAGTCAATAGTTTAACAGTTAACTCAGAAGAAGTTCTTTTTCGAGTTGTTTTCTTATTTTTTTTTAATGTTTATATTTCAATGTTCAATCAGTGAGCTGCAGGTCGGACATAAAACCTTCCTTTTAATTAAACACAGGAAATTTTCAGGGCAGTTATGGGCTAAGTTTGTAAGGGTGCTTAGGTATTAGAGGACACTGATAAGCACTCGGGAGTTTTAAAGCACTTAAGTTTCAGATCTGCAAAAATCCTTAGATACTTGAATATTTAGTTATGCTGATGTGACACTGACCTCCTTTAGGGATCCCAGCATATGAAATAGATTATGATAATAAATCTCAATTTCAAAACCAATTTGTTTCCTTTGAGCCAGATCCTAAGACCAACTTATGCACCTGAAGAGGCTTTGCTGAGAGTTTTAAAACCACATCACAGTGAAACCATCAGTGCAAATCAGTAACTCCACCTTCCCACCCTGCTGCTAGCCAACGCTTTCCAGCCAGCCTAATCTCAACTTCAGCAGAGCAGTTATGAGCTGCTCTGAGCCCTGCCTCAAATGCAGGTCCTGCAATCTCTGACACCAGGGCTTTAGCCTGGATACCAAAACAGTCCTTTCATGAGTGGCTTACCCATCCAGCAGTGGCCTCAGGCTTGCTGTCTCCCAGGACCATGGCAGCAGAATAAACACAGGCCACCTCTAGATGGAAGGAAAGCCCAACTGCAGCCTGTGTGACAGCTGAGGGATAATGAGAAGAATAGAATAAGCTCAGGAGAGATGGCCTTCAAGACAGGCAGAGGTTTTGACAACTAGGGCACAGGCTGCTTAAGTAGTTGACTTGGCTGCGGTGCCCGCGTCCGGCAGAGAGCTCGCAGCCAAGGATCCCGAGTGAGGGGAGCCACCTCTAAACTGGCATCACATCAGTTGCTTAGACACATAAGCTCCATTCTTCAGCCTTGCACTATTGGCTAATTCAGGCAGCTCCCTGCTCAGCTGTTTGCCTTAAAAAGCTGAAAATCCCTTTCTTACAAGCTTAACAATTCCCATATAGGGATCCCAAGCTGCAAACAGGCACTCAAGTTGGTGTTGAAATTCCAAGCTGCGAGAGGACAAGGAGTTGTGTTGTGCTCCTCTGCCAAACAACACTGAAAACCATCTAAATAAATCCCTTCAAATCCTAAATCTTGCTGGCTGTGAGGAAACCAGGCTAGGGGTGCTTAAATACCTTTTGAAAATGATGTAGGGTCCTGTCACTTATTTACCCTTAAGAGGAGGATGCTGGAAAGTGATTTCCTTCCCAAGTACTTGGGAAAGTTAACTTGGGGAAATGATTCCTGAATTGTGCATGAAAAAAATTATTCATAGAAATAAGGGTATCACCATCTGTCTACATAAAAAGGAAGCATAAAACAGGCCCCAAACCATATTGGTGTTTGGGCTTTTCCAGTGAATCACTTTAGAATGGATAGGTTTTCACTGGCTTTATAAAAAAAAACCCCAACCCTATAATGTGTTCCTTCTATTTTTTTTTTTAACATTTCAGTTGGTGCTAGACTTTTGTCTTCAATAACTTTGGGGTGTTCCTTCCTACTCTGAAACAGTTCAAGAGGAGAATAGTTTTGAGGAAAAGAAGTGAGAAGCATTCCCAGAAATAGCTGTTGAAGACCAGTGGCAGAACTGGATAAATTTGGGCTAGGCTGTGTTGGTTGCACCACTGAAAAATCAACACAACTCATTTTTATACCTGCCTCTGATGTTGCTGCATCTCCGTAATACGCGGCTATGGTGGGATAGGAGGCTGAGCACAACACTTTGTCTTAGTATGGCTTAGCTGCCTGCCCTCCCGAGCAAAAGCAGCCTTTGCATATCTGTTGATTTCCTTCAAATGGCTTTTCTTCACAGCAGCTCTCAAACATTCGAAAACTGGGTATTTTCCTTTAAAATCTGGGTCCCCATTATGGTTACATATGTGAATATCCTACAGGAATTGTCACATCTAACATGCCCCAAACTCTACATCCCACCTGCACCTGACTTCCCATTGTCGTGGTGCCTATTCCCCCTAAAGAGAGAATCTTTGATACTTTAGGAAAGCACCACTGCCCTAGTGCTGTGCTCTGTTCTCCCCTGCAGCCCATGTGGCTCTCAGCAGCTCAACCTGGAGATGCTTCAGGGAAGGGGAATCTGTGAGATGGTTGATAGCACAGAGCAGGGGGGCAAAGTAAAGGGAACCAAGACAAAAAAACCAACAAACAAACACCAAAAAACTGAAACAACCAACAAAGAAAACTTTTCTTAGATCTTCTCCTGCTCTGAATGTTTATTGAGTCTTTCCTGTACATCACCACTTGAAACACTATTGATCTAAGTTGTTGTCTCCTGGAGGCAGTGGTGGGGCTGAGGTGGCTTTGTGGTGGGCAGTTGTGCTGTTTCCTTCACTTGACAAGTTCACTCTCCTGCCATGTCTTGTTCCATTTCCTTCTCTTACTACTGAAGAGATGCTGGGTCTCATAAAAGCTGACGTGCCCTGAGAAATTCCGTGTACTCTTCCTTCGCAGATCTCTGAAGGCATACAGCAGATATTTGACTTTGCATACAACAAAGGCTCCTGAATTCATTGTTGGGGAATACCTGTGGGGGGGGAAAAGAAAACCCAACAACCCCCATCCTACTTGCTTTTTGACTGAGTTAGTGAGAAATAGCTTATGCACACAAAATAAAAATGTGCTGTATCAGCTTTTTCCTTTGGGGATTAGCAAAGAAAAATTTGATTTATTTTTGGTGGCATTTCCTCCCCCGGGCTTGGAGAAAACCAAAATTCCCGGGTAAGGGTTTAAGAAGATGTGTAAATGTGAAAAGATTTCTTTTCAGGTTAACACTGCTAAATCTAAAGCTTGCTTTAACTATTTGCTAAGTCTCACATGCGGACTCCTTGCTCCTAAATGGCTATAAAAATATTAAAAATCTTACTAGCATTCAACTAAACAATGAAATAAATATTTGCTGTGGTGCTTATTTTATCCTTTTCCATCCAGCTATCAACCACCGTCTTGGAGAGGTTCACAGTGCTGCAAAAATGTAGCAGCTGAGGACTAGAACTATTTGTATGCAAATGGCAGCGTCGATCACTGCTTACAAATATGTTTGTATATACATGTGCATATTGGCTGAGCAACTATGATATGGATTAGTTATGGTAGTTTCATAGTTTTATATATAAATGTAAATAAAAATGTTTTGATTTCTATGACAATGATTTTGATTGCCTTCTACAGTTGTCAATAGTTGCACAAATAGGACCAGATGTAATGGTAAATTCTTGCCTGTTCTGCAGGAGGGTGTACAAGAAAATATCAACACCCCCCCACCCCCGCAGAGAATGATGAATCAGGCTTGTCAGGGGAATTCTGATTCATTAGTGGGCCAGGTAAACAGGAGGATGAGTGCATTCTTCTAATAAAAATGTGGTGTCATTTAAAGCCACTGCATAAAGCCTTCACTCTAATGCAGTTGCATAAGAGCACAACATTAACATCAGTCAGGTAACAGTAAGATTCTCTTTCAATGACTTCTCATACCAAACTGCTGCATTTAGGAATAAATCCCCTTGTAAAAGGTTTTCACTGTCTCTCTCCCTACGCATTGACCTTTCAGCAAACATAGGGTGAGCTGCCATTAACAGGTTTTTAGGACATTATTGGTGAGTACAGGTTTTTTACTTTAATTTTCATGCTACTTTGCTTTTGACTATGCACCAGGGATATTTTTAGGTTATTGATGACTGGACCATCTGGCTGTATTCTATTAATATCAATAGAAGTGAGTTTTGCAAACTCTTTCTCCTTCAGTTCAAACCCTTAGGCAGTGTATCCTTCCACAGCTCCAGCAGGTACTCCAGAGGGAGTGACCTTGGGTGCATTAAGCACAGAAAGTTATTTGCTCATGTTTTAAGTGGTATTTCTGCCTGTACTTTCTGACAGTTGGGAAAGCGGGACTTCAGAGTAAAGAGGACAGAAACAGATTTCAAGGTTAATTATCTTATACCCTTGACTCATGAATCCATCTGGATTTTGCTGTCTGCAGAAATTTGATGGTTGGGGGGTTGTTGTTGTTGGTGGTGGTGTTACGGTCCAAACACATGCTGAAGGCCTTTGCCCATTATGAAGAGCTACAAGAGGGCCCTCACCAAGGCAGTGGAAGTTCAGCGTGAGATTTGTAAGTCCAGTGGTGGAACTGGACATGGAGAAACTCCCAACAATTTTGAACCAGGAAAAATTCCTGCTCGGCTTGATCAGAAAGCAGCACAGAGAGTCTGGTTTGAGTTTCTTTGAAACTCTTTTCTTCATGGTTTCCAACCACCACCTTAAGAGAAGGATTCAAGTATTTCAGTGCTCACGGCTTCGCTTTTAACGCCAGCTCTGGCTAGCCTGCCTGTCTAGTTTTTAAATTCTGGCTACTTTACATGCTATTTTTAGTGCTTCCATCACTTTTTTTTTTTTTTTAAAAGCATAATTCACAGAACTCACGAGAATCACGGATTAAACACTTGACAATCTAGTTACACTGAAGGCTGTATTTTGTTTTCACTGGCAATAATGGAACTGTTTAACTGTAATTTTATAATCCTTAGAACTGTGAAGTTTTGCTGACTTCTTTTTTTTTCCTGAGAATTAATCCTTGAAAGCAAAAATCTGTTGACAGCAGGTATTTTGAGTAGAGAAAGTGAAGTGCAAACAGTGAATGTCCTGCTTCTGCTGCAACCCATAGGTTAAGGAATATTGGGGTTTTTTAAAATAGATATGCAAAAATAAAAAGCCACAGAATTGTTTGTGGGAAATTATTATTAACAGAGAAAAAAAATGATGATTTAAATCTTTTTTAAAAGTTTCAGGAATTATTTGTCAAGCTCAGCTCAGAACGAAACCCAGCATTGTAATGGTATTGTCACCTGGGTATATATATGGTGTGTGTCAAGATACCTAGCTAGACAGATAGAAACCCTTTCTAGGGAGGTGACAACAGGACTTGGAACGAGGATATTTCTGCTGTGTGAGCTGCAGAACAAAGTCCTTTATCTGAGAACAGGAGCAGGGCTTTACCAACTTTTTGTTCAGCTACAGTTTAGAAACAATTGGCTAAAAACATAGTGTACTATCTGTTTGTTATAAGCCCCTGACTATAATTCTTATGGAAATTATTTTTATCTTCTCCAAAGGGAAAATGTTTTGGAAACTCCCTGTGGGTTTCTCAGGCTGTTGGTTCATTACATGGATTACTCCTGCAGTGTTTTGGGCTCCCACACTCTGGACTGAGTTGTGATTCCATATCTATCTGCATTTCTTTCTTTTGCTGCCTTTTTCTTTCTCCAACCCACACTTTTCCCCACTGGGAAGTAAATTGTTTCATATTTTTCATTTGAAGCTAAGGCTCCTTAAATGACTTCCATTGACGTTTTCCAAATCAGGTTCCATTAGCAGAACAAAAATGAAAACAATTCCTGCTGTGGTGAGCCTTAAGAAATGGGTTGTGTAATGAACCAAGACAATGGGTGATTGACAGTCAAGAATTTAGTTGGCTCTAGCCCATTTAACGAAGCCAGGATACATATGAATAAATCTCACTAAGGAATAGCCTCCCATGTCTCTCCTAATGTCAGCAAACAAGTCAACCTTATATACCAAGGAAAATAAATACTCAGGTTTAAGGACTTTGATAATATAGGTCCCTGACAAAGATAAAACAGGGTTAGCATACTTTCTTGGAGTTAAGGAGGAAAATTAACTTCAGAACCACTATTGCCAGCCCTGTGATTTTGGACTAAGGCACAAGCAATAACGGGATGGGGGAAGAGCTAATATGGATATTGCAAAAAGCACAAGGGATCACAGACTAGTAGTCTGTTACTGTCAGAGCAGGGCAGCAGAACAACGGGAAGAGTGGAGATGCCCAAGAATTTCTGGAAAAAAAAAAGTGGTATGGTGCCAGCTGGGCTCTTTAGTGCTGGCTGACTGCCAGCGCTTCAGGACACCAGTGGGGTCCTGCAGAGCCACTTTGGTGTGTGCTTCCCATAGCAGCTGACACTTTATCTTCAGGGGTAGACTGACAGATGCTGCTGAAGCACAGCACCTGCACAAGTTCAAATCACGAGCAAGTTCAAACTACGTGCTGCCCTGAAGCAAATAATCCTCCCAGAACATTTGTCATGATGGACTGTGGTGCTAAGGCAAACCAGAGGCTCTTCAGGAACTGGGCTCGATCCAGTGGGAATTAGGTAGCTTGCTGCACCTCATCCTGCTAGCTCTGGCATGTCACCAAGTGGTGTCAGACACAGGCTGGCTCCGCAGAGAGCTGCTCTAATGTGTCTGCACAGGGCTCCCTACAGCATTAGTAAGGAATTCCCCTCCTTCTGCGTGTCTTCCTTGGAGGTCCACTTTCCCAGATCTGCAACGCTGTAAAACATGAGGAGAAACAATAATTCTGTGAGTTATCAGCATGGGTCTACTGCAGCCGGAGAATAAACCTTGCCGGCCCACGCGCCAAAATGTTGCCATGTGAAGTGGTGAGTACACCTTGTCTCTGTGCTGCTTATTGGAGGAATGTTTCAGGAATCTCACTGAAAATGTTCCGAGGTAACTAAAGTAACCCATTTCAGACAGATTAGACTTCTTAGATAAAAGCTAGCCATTTTCTGAAAGTCTGTCTTTGGTATGCCTCAAATAGTCACTTAAAACCTGGGGATTCCTCAAAGTCCCACCTCAAAATCAGGAGAGACTCAGATCTTAGCATTCAAAAATCAGCCTTTAATTACCTCACAGGCAAAGAAGGAGAGCAGAAAAATTTAAAATTAGCTGTTGTCTGCTTTTCAGTAATTTTTTATTTTAAAGTAAGAACTGACTTTTTCAGCCCTTATCCTGAGTGTTTTCTGATGAAGGTAAAATGAAAGCATTCTGACCTGAGGAAAATCCAATGAAGTTACTGGTGAGCTGGTGTGGAGGGAAATTTTGTTTTCTGTTTAGTCCTGTGACCTGTTTTGTGTCAATAGCACTTTTGGATAGCCCTAGTCTGGACAGTTGGACCACAAAGTCTCTATCTGGAAAAAAAAAAAAAAAAAAGTGGTGTCCTCCCTCCCCATTCGCCTTCAAAGTATTACTGGGATTGGATCTTCAATAAAACAAAAGCATTGCCACAGAAGCCTGTGCTATGGATAGCAGCATGTGATCTCAGTCTGGAGGTTGTGACCTTAAAGAAAGCTGCAGTACTTACTTGTCAGCCACCTATGCCAATATGAGAGAAATCAGGACCAGCAAGCAAAAGTAGGACTGCAAAAGGAAAGCATCTGGAGACCACCTACTCAGGTTATTGAAACACTTCTTTTTTCCCTAATATTTTTTTTTTTTCATAGATTTTAAACTCAGCCTCAGAATCTTCTAATTTGGTAGCTGCTTATTGTAAGAGAGAAGATGACTAAGTAGTTCATATAGATAAAGTTTGGGATTAATGCTTTGTGGGGAGCCATAAACCAAGCATGTTTCAACTTCCCACTTGCAGCATGTCTTGGGGTATGCAGGAGGGCATTAGTTTTTTTCAAGTCCTAATAATTCACACTCATCTCATGGTAGGGTTAACTATTGCTGCAAGATGTGCTCACGCAGCCCTTGTTCACCTCAACTGCTTTTTATTCCGATCATTGGACTAATACAGATTTTCAGAGGGAGCTACTCCACAATCCAGTAATGCTACTGGAAAACATTTGCTGAGCAGCCTTTCTCTTCTCTGCTTCATTTCATTTCACCAGGCCTCATATGTGATTCTTTTGTCTCTAATTGCCCTTTAAAAATTTACAACCATGTTGATTTTTGGAAGAAGTTGGGTAACTGGAACAGGTAGAGAGTCTCCAGCATAACTTGTGGAAGAATAAGGCTGTAATTGAAAGGAAAGTCTAACTAATAGTGAGGAAACTCTTGTTCTTATTAGCCCGACGTATCTCAACATCGTTGACTACTTTGATCTACACCCACCACCCGTAGCAGGACTGGAGGTAAAAGCTTTTATCCTAGTAATGCCAGGGGAGAGGATGTTCTCTGTAAAGAAGGTGTGTGGCTGTCACCTACAGAGATGCTCTGACCTCTGTGCTTTGGCACAGCTTTTACCACTTTGTCCCATTCACTGCATGAAGTGATCACAGATGTGTTTCTGGGGACATCCCACAAGAAAGAAAGACTTTCTGAAAAACCCAGCCAGGTTGTCAGAATCAGGGCAAAGTGAAGTCAAACTTAAATTTCTGGATCCTAACAATAGTCTGGGCAAAAGATGCACTGCATTGCACAATTAAAAGCCTTTCTGGGGACTAGAAGCAGAGCTGTAGTTGCCTTGAACACTACCAAGTCAAACACGGTTGCAGCTATCAAACAGAAATTTCTCTAGGATTAGGGAGGACTATTTTAGGTCTCAATTTGGGATTCGGGAATCCTTTGTTCTAGCCAAGTCCTTCTGGAGGATTTCCTGAACTCCATAGCAGCTATTTATTTCAACTAATTACAGACAATCTGTTCTGGAGAAAATGAGTATTAGTACAGGGCTGAAATGTAATAGAAGTGTCTGTGAAACATTCCCACTTCCAAAAAACGTCAAAATTTTTTGCTCATTATTTTAAAAGGAACCTGACATCATCTGATAATATAAGCAGCCATTCCCCAACCTTCAAAAGCCACAAACAACTGGCTTCTGGCTCTCAGCATCTGTCTCTTTTGAGAATTTTCTATGAATATTTTTTTCTGTTGATAAATATCAGCTCACAAAATGAAAACAAGGCAACCATGAGAGTGCCCCTGTTTCAAGTGGCAAGAGCAATCATGTGCATCCTGCAAATTCCAGGTTGCAGCATAGGATCTATAAAAACCCCATCCAACGGATATGAAGGAGTTAGCCTAATCTGGGAGTTCTACCCACATCACAACTGGTGCTTCTGTGCAGGTGTGCCTGGATACAGGCTGCTAATGTTTTTAAAGTCTCTGCTTCATAAAGTTAGGAAAAAAAAATGATTGTGATAAAAATAGAAAGACTAAAATATCACTTGTTCTTGAAAAAAAAATCTACTGGAAATTAATTTTATACCAGTAATCTAATTTATGCTAAGGTATAGGTAGAGATGTCCCTGCTTGTGTAGGGAGGTTGGACCAGATGACTCTAGAGGTCCCTTCCAGCCTAAACCACTCTATGAAACACAAACAAAGGAAAGAGATCTAAAAGCAAATCACAGACTAGGGTTTTAATAGTCTTGTAGTTGTAGCACATTCCATGAAATGTCAAAATTTTTTTAAAGATACCAGTTGAGTACAGCAGCTTAATAAAACTTCAGCACTAAATTTTAAGGAATCTTTATGAATGTCATCAGAGTACATATTGTTATGCATTACACCTTAGATAATTTACAAGCACAAATAATTACTTTGAAGGAAGTGAAGCAATGAAGTTTAAAGCACCAGATCTAGGAACACTACTGTCTCCTCAGGCAGGCTGGTGCTGAAGGCTCCTACTCATCCTTAGGGTAACTGTGTACCATAGACTGCAACAAGTAGTGATAAAATCTGTAACCTTGTGCTGATGAACTATAATGCAGTACTTGGGAGAAGAAGTTAACACACCAATGTGGGATGAGAAATATGATGAAATGGGGATAGACATTGATTTATTACTGACAAACAGAAATGAGGAAAATTAAAGCTATAAATTAGGCCCATTAGTTACCTTCTATGGTTTTTTTGTAATGAGCTTCATCTTGCTGTCCTACTTCCATCCTTAATTTATTCTCTTTAGTAAACTAAATAGTCACAGAGTTATTCTGCTATAATGGGATCAAAAGTTTTTGTTTATAAGAAGAAATTATAAAATATCTATACTCCGCAATGCTAGGTTATGGTGTATTTCTCTGTTCAGTGATAGCTGTAGCCACGTCAGAAGTACAATGCTAATAAACTACGAACATCCATGCTAGAGCAGCCAAGGATGAATAAAGATGCATTTTACTACCAGTCAGGAGAATTTCCTCAACATTCCTTGGCTGATCTTCACCAAAGTTGCATCAAAAGTTGTCATCTTACCTTTGAGAGAGCCCCCCAGTCATTCAGTCAATTTTTTCCTCTCTCCCAAATATCCTGAAAATAACCTTCAGCTTCTTTAAAACATAAAGCTTTGGCGTTTTGGAGAAACTGTAATGAGCCAATAAACCCAATTTGGAGGCTGGTTAGTATCACATAAATTAATTTCCCTGCTAAATGATCAGAGTCACATCCACCTTTTTCACTACCATCTGCCTCACAACAAAGTTGGCACTGTACTCCTTTGAGAGGTGGACTGTAAAAGTGTCATTTAGAAAAGGCTTATTAACAAAATCCTTTCTAAGTTCCAATTTTCCCGTTCCAGGGTGATGAGCACAGGCAGCGTATATACCGTTAGCAGGAAGCACTCAAATGTCCATATGGCATGCACTTAAAAAAAGAATTTAAAAAAAAAAAGTAAATGGAACGTGTGTATGGATCTATAGACACCTATACAAATATTCACCTTCATTTTCATGGGCTTTCCTAAGTATCTGATTGTGAGAATTCTGCTTGTTGTTCATTCTGCCCCTGAAGGAAGAGTCCCTGCCAGCTGGGGTATTTCCCCTTCTTGCCTCTGGACTATTTAATCAAACATTTTGCCACACCTATCAAATGGCACTGGAACAAGCCATTTTTCCTGAGCTTGCTCTTGTTTTCCACCCCTTCTCTCACCTGTTCTGATGTGTGACAGACATTTGAGGTCACTTACTCGGCCATCTCATGTCATTCCTCAACACAGCCAGGAACTTGGCAAGTACTTTGAGATAGTCCGATGGCAGATGACGTGCAGAGAAACAGACATGGGCTTCAGTCTTCTTTGCTTCAGAAATTCTCATTTTTAAATTCTCAGGCGGACCATTCCTGAGCATAACAATGCAAAGCTCCAAACAGGCCTTCCCCAATTGACTGGTGTTGCCCAGAGTTCAGCAAGGGGAGACGTGGCATGTTCACCCTCCAGCCCAGAGGGGAAGGCGATACACCCATGCAGGTGAGGACTGCGGTCAATTGGCAGCTTCTGGTGGAAACAGAGGGACAGACAACACTGCTGCCCTGCAGCATCAGAGCAGTGCTGCTGGGTACTCTGGCTCTGGCTGGAGCTGCTCCTCACCTCCTGGGACACTGAAGTACTACCCACAGGTAGCAGGGACAGGGCAGGCTGTGCCAACTCTCTGAGAAAGAATCAGTTTAGATCATACATGCAGGACAGAGGGCTTCCTGGAACCTATTTGGGTTTCTGGTGTCTCTATTCCTCTTGTTTGGGTTTGTCTGCTGTTTCCTGCGTATTTTTCTCCCCTCACCACATAAACGCTTTTGCTTCCTCTCTGTGTAATGGTGGGAATCAAGCTGGCTTTGTAGTTTGCAAAAGCCACACAAGCTCCCCAAGCTTAGCTTAGCCCTTATGTTTACCAACTGTTGCAAAGCAGGAAGCCATCTGAACATGGTTCCTAAAATGAAACTGAAAACATCTTTCTGGGTTTTTTTACTTGTGGGTGAATGTACGTGGAAGCTAAGATCTTCTTTATATTGAGAAGCTGGCAGAGAAAGCAAGGAAGTTTTAGACAGGGACTTTGATTTCCTTTTTCCACTAATGAAAGAAAATATGGTGACAAAATTCATTCATGGGACAGTGGTGCACTGTGTTTTTCCATGGGAAGGAAGTGAGGAAGAAGTTGGATACTCAGGTTAGAATGTGTATATATATACATATATATACGTTTCCCTTTTATGTAGCAGAGTCAGAAATGAACAGTCCCATCAAATGGAATTTTTCCAGTGTCATTTAATTTGCAATGAATGGTACTTACCTTTCCTGGGCTGAGGTACCCCTGGGCCATGAGCTTTCAGACGAGGGAGCAGTATCAACAGGACGTAGAGGCATCACGTTATGTTGTTCTCTTTCACCAAATGTCCCACAGCATGATGATGTTCTCTGATATATAATGCAGACAGTAGTTTTGGTTTATTTTCAGGAACAAGACGATTTTTTTTCTCCAGATTCTTAAAACCTCCATTTTTCCCCCCCTTAGCACTAGCCATAAATCCTGCTGTAGTAACAGGAATTAGTTGAGTTACAATGACCTCTCCTTTCTAAATAACTTGAAAAAACACTGTTAAGAAAGTTTCCATAAAATTCTATCTTATTAAGTATAATTGGATTCTTTATTCCCCCCCACCTCAATATTTATTTCCTCTGGTTTGTTTTTATGGGTGTTCTAGGAAGGATTGGATTTAGAGAAATTAGTTTCAATAAATGTACGTAGGAAACTTCAGACAGTTCAAACAGCAAAACCAGTAGCAGTAACCACGAGTCAAATTTCACTTCAAAGAAGTTTTTGAAAGCATATTGTGATTTTCTGATCTGTTTTCTGTCCTTAAAATGGAATCCAAATGACTTCAATGTAAATTAAAAATAGCAAACTGTATGACTGTAAAGGTCAAAATCTAGACCACAGAATTACTTACAGTGTTTCTTTCAGCTCTATTATCTTCCCAAATTTAGAAAGAATTGAAAACTTCCTTCTCCATCAAAATTAGCACTACCAGTAGAACATCTAGAAGGCTTAAGATATTAAATCTTTCATGCACCTGAAAATGGATTTCTTTTCAGGTAAAAGAACCATACTGTATAAAACATAATTTCTCCAACGTTCCACTTCTGTATGCCACAGAAGGAGATTTCCTATTCACTATGCTGCTGAGTTTTATTCCTTTTAAAAACACCTATTAAATGGCAGTCTGGGATTTTTCTGGAGTCTTGTTGCTGAATGTCTTCTTAAAATCCTGGAAACTCCAAAGTACACGCATGTTGCAGTACAGCAATACCAATATTGGGTAATAACAAAATCAACCTATCCCCATGTCTCAGGTACAGTAAACTGAAGAGGCAGAAACTTCTGTTTGCTCCTGCCAGCAGCTCAGGAGGTTCTTCTCTAATTCAGGAGGTCAGTGAAGATTTTTCTGCTTATTATGAGAGACCATTTCTGTTCTTACCCTGTCATGACTGCAACTGGTCTCTCAGATCCTGAAAACACGGAGATACCTATTTTGAGGTAGGAGAGGTTGCTCAAAAATCATCAGTGGTTTGGATAATAAGCCAAACCCTGTGGTCTCAGATTTGGGTAAGCTGCTTGAGGTCTCTACAGTTTGGTTAGGTCCAAAAACTGGCAAATGAACTGTTCTGCATTTCCCAGGAATTCCACATAATTTCCACATGAATGAGGTACAACTGAGATCTTGGAACTCCTCACAACTAGTCTCTGTTTCTCCACCTGAATTACAGAGACTTCCAAGTCCACAAAAATGGGAATTTCTCCTTGGGAAAAGAAAAAATTGGGGTGGATTTCTGCCTGAACACATGAAAATCATGTGAAAAACAATTACTTTCAAGCAACAAAAGTAGCTGCCTTACTGCTGGAGGTGTAGCCAGTCTATAGCTGCCCCACATCCTCCTCCGTGACTGCCGGGTGGTTTGAGGAGCACTGCCTGCTAGCTGGCAGCAGCCTAATTGCCGTAGCACCAAGCTGCTGAGCCAGGTTTCTTCCCTTAAAAACCAGGGCGCTAAGAAAGTTTAAAAACAGATTTTCCTGGGGTTTGTGGTTGACTTTGGGTGTAGGAAACATTCTAGCAGTGCTTTATAAATACAGCTTGCCTTTTTTCTTATTCCTATCCTCAACATCCTACAAATAAAGTTTATATTTCATTCTTGTGTTACAGGTTCAGAGCCGTCTCACTACCAGCCAAAACCACAGGCATTGTTTACAGTGGTCATTAGAACACCTGTTAAGGTACCTGAGCTCTCAGCTTGTCAAATCAACATTAATCTGGTCGAATTTCCTCCAGGTATACGGTCACAAGAAGCAGAACCCTTCTAGTCCTTCAGGCAAGTAAGATTCTGTACACAGGCCACATTGTTGGCATCACTGCTGGGAGTACACTGTGCATTCACATCAGGCTCATTTAATGTGTTGCTGGTCTATCTTAACTTTTCAAAGACACAGTTGCTGATTTTAAAACGATGCCATTCTTTTTTAGCCTGCATAAAACCAAACCTAAAGCTTGGAAATAGAGCTATCATTTCTTCGTATGTGTTTTTGGCACAAACACAGGTTTGGTTTTTTTTTTTTTTCAGGGTGCATTACTTGGTATTCTGCAGATGAAAATGAGCTTGGTCACTTTGTGTTCTCAGCTGACTGGACATAAATCTTCAAAGATACAAAAGCTACATCACAATATTTAAGATGACATTGTGCTTGAGGTGGCACGCCTTGCTCAAGCTCAACATACTACTTGGAAAGCTTGCAAGGTTTATTAACCTGACCACAGCACCATGTAAAATGTGGCTCTGCCGTTTCCTATTTTGCTCTGAGCATATCCAGACATGAGACACCCTGGATAGCTGCATTTTAAATACAATTTCAGCTGGGAGGAAGGCATTAAAAAAGTAAACTGCAGTGAAAATTGTGGTCTGCTCAGTTTGTACAGTCAACTGACTTCAGTGAATGAAGTGCAGGATGAAGCCATGGAGCCTGAACCTGTGTCCTCCTTCTGGAGCACGGCCAAATGCTGCAGAAACCACCACCAAGCAGGACTGGAGGTATATTTTTGGAACTGTTTAGATGCTCCAAATGAGCAAAACCACCACTGCCTGCTCCCTGTCAGTTACACCCAAAGAGAATTTGTTTAATCTAGAGTAACAAATGTCTTCTAATATAGAAGAGCTGTGTAAACACTGGGGACAAACATCTGTTTAGGTTTAAAATTAACTTTTGATTGGAGACAGGCATAGGCTGGGTTCAGAAGAACTTAGATACGGACATGTGAAGTGGGAGGGTTGGAACCAGCCTCTCAGTGGGAATTGCAGGCAGCTGCAGAGGGGAAGGCAGGAGAGGGCAAGAGGAGAACAAGGCTATATTAAACATTTATTTACAGACTGTAGTTGGGGCTATTGTGGTTTAACCTCTGGCTGGCAGCTGAACAGCACACAGCTGCTCACCCCCTGCTTCCCCCCTCGGGATGAGGTTTCACAAGGCCAAGTGTTGGGTCCTGCACTTGGGTCACAACAGCCCATATCAATGCAGGGCTACAGGCTTGGGGAGGAGTGGCTGGAAAGCTGCTAGACAGAAAAAGACATGGGGGTGCTGGTGGACACCCAGCTGCACACGAGCCAGCAGTGTGCCCAGGTGGCCAAGAAGGCCAATGGCATCCTGGCCTGGAGCAGGAATAGTGTGTCCAGCAGGAGCAGAGGAGTGATCGTGCCCATGGACTCAGCACTGGTGAGGCTGCAGCTTGAGCACTGCGGGCAGCTTTGGGCACCGCAAGATAAAGATGACATTGAGGTGCTGGAGCAAGTTCAGAGAAGGGCAATGAAGTTGGTGAAGGGTCTGGAGAAAATCTCTCATGAGAAGCAAGTGAAGGATCTGGGGTTGTTTAATCTGGAGAAGAGGAGGCTGAGAGGAGACCTTATTGCTCTCTACAGCCACCTGAAGGGAGGTTGGAGTGAGGTGGGGGTTGGTCTCTTCTCCCTGGTAACTAGTAAAATGACAAGAGGATGGGCTTAAGTTGCACCAGGGGAGGTTTAGGTTGGATATTAAGAAAAAAATTTTTACTGAGAGAGTGGTGAGGCCTTAAAACAGGCTGCCCAGGGAGGGGGCAGTTTGTGGATGTGTTTAAAAAATGTCTAGCTGCGGCACTTCAGGACATGATTTAGAGGTCATGATAATGTGTAGTGGACGGTTGGACTTGATGATCCTGAAGGTCATTTCCAATCTTAATGATTCTCTGAGTACTAATGAAACGACAGACAAAGTGAGTGATAGAAGAAGAGAAGACTCCACCTGTGCCCAAGATACCAACTTTCCCTGCTCCAGCTGTACTGAAACAAATTAAAAACAAGTGTCACCACCCTAGGCCAGCCCTCCCCTTATATAGGGGCATGACATCAGCATGGTATCAACTGTCCCATTGGCTGGTTGGGTTGTTTAGCCCGGTTGTGGACCCTCCTAACTGTTTGGGCCAGCAGCCACTGGTGATAATGAACCTGAACCCAGCCCAGGACAGGGGTGAACCTTGGCTGTGAAGGAAAACAAAACAACACAACACAAATGAACTAAAAAACTAAGAAGAAAGTAAAAAGATGGTACTGGTTAAGGTAACAGAAGACCCATCTGTTAATTGTTTACAGTCTGCCTGCTGTAGTTGATAGATATGTTTTGCTTGAATTGGAAGGCTAAAGTCAGAGAGGCACAAAACTGGTGAAAGTACAAACTCTGGCAGTCTGCAGGAGAGGGGGAAGTACCAATGGCTGGTCAGGGAACAAGATGCTCGGATGCTCTTGTTAGTCAGGAAGAACTAAAGCTTCTTGGTTAAGAGGTGAAGATTGTGTTTTCTGGGTACCAACTATTTCACTCTTCTAAAATCCTGTTTTCATTTGCTTGTTCAGGGTTTCATTGCCTTGAAAAGTTTCAGTGCTTAGTTTGTAAATACTTGATCTGTGGGCTTTTTTTTTTGCCTTTGTTTGTTTTTGAGGTGAAAGGCTGAATTTGGTTGTGTAGGGGAAAGAAATTAGCGAGGGCAACAGCATAACTATCATGTTCTGACAAACTGGTTTTCCGTTTACAGCTCTGTGGAGCAGAGAGGAAGATCACTATCTCTTCCCCCAAGCCACATGATGGTCACAGGGAAAAAAAATCAGTCAGGATAAAAGTAGGGAAGGGATTGTTGTTGCTGTGGCTTTAGGGTTTTACTCATTTTGACTTACTCTTGCCAGAGGTGATGGGGTCAGGCTTTTTTTGCTTGGGTTTTTCGTCTTTTAACTGACAAGACAACTAGCCCATCCTCACTGTTTTGGAGAGCCTTGGAAGTGGGTGCAGGCACTTGGTATGGGCACATGGATCATTTTACATTGGATACTGTTTGAAGTAGCCTTACAGTGATTATTGACATCATTGGACCAGCACAGCTACAAATCTGTCAAGAATCTGGGAAAAATTCTGGACTGCAAAAAGTGACCTATGAGAGTGCAGGGAGAGTGTGTCTGAAACCACAAAGATGGTGCAAATATGCCACTGAACTTGAAGATTGTTTTTTTTTTGTCTTTGGTCAGCTAGTTTGACAGTTTGTAGTCTATCTGTGAATGATGAAGTGCTCCTTAATTCATTGCTGACCTCTTACTAGTCCCTCCAAAAAGGAACAACAGAGTTATCCTTACAGGTGCTGAAGGCCTCCAGAACATCCTAGTAATCCACCGTCAGCAGGGATAGAGATCCCCAGCAAAACAAGCTGTATTAGGCCTTTCTGTGCTGGGAAGGGCAATACTCTGCCAGTCCTGCTGACTTCTGCAGTTAACCCAGTGCTTAATAGATGATAGTGGGGGTTTTCCTGAAATATATTGCTATGATGTATGTCTGTTGACTGGTTAAGTGCTCCTCTTTGATACTCTGTATAGAGAACCACCAGGTACCGAAGGTGTGGTACTCAGATATTACAGTGGTAGGGAACTTAAATATCTGGAAAGATCCCTGGAAAATGATATGCTCTGCAGATAAACCTCTGCCAAATTCTATTCAAATGGCAAAGAGATAATGTGAATGTGACTCTAATGAAGGAAGGCTGGAGTTGCCATAATGCATGCAGGTGCAATTGCTCCAAATCTCTCTTAAAATCCATTTTCCTGCCAGTGCTCATTCTTCCTTTAAACAGAAGTTAATACTCTGCTGACATTACTGAACTCCATCATGCTTATTATCTCAGGCTAGCATTTAGATCAGGTTTTTGGAGGTGAAAGACCAGTTCATTAACTCTATTGTGTCACTCAATGACTTCCTGTAGAGAGATCATAAGTCAGATGGTGGGTGTCACTGCCGGAAGATAAAAGACAGCTATAAAGTAGGAAGACAACTGGTATAATTTGCAAAAATGAGAAAAAAAAAAAAAAATTAGTCTATAGCCTTTAATTTCTATTCATAGTTCACATTTTAAGTATGTTATTTAGAAAACAGTGCATTCGAGGGATTTTTTTTTTTAATGAGTTTCAGAGAATAGAAGAGGTTATAGGTTGGTTACTTCTTTTTGACTTAAAGAGAAGAAATAATATAGGTAACAAATAACAGTAATTCCTGTAAAAATGAATTAAAAATAGGTGGTTTAAAGCCAGATGTGTTGAAATGCCCATAGATATGAACTTGTCTTGGCTTAAAGAGAAAAGAAGAGTGTTTGGAAAATTATTACTTTGTCAAAATGATAGTGTTATAAAACTGGTTGAATTTTTGTTAAAGAAAAAAAACCAGCTGCCAGGAATCAAAACCCACTTATTTGATACAAACAAAATCCCCACACTGTTTCCTCAGCGTAAAGAAAATGTTTATTTTTAGAATACTCTCTGGGCTGAAAGAATTTTTTAAGACTCTTTTTTTTTTAATGGAAAGTAGTTTCCTACTGCTACTGCTTATCAACTAAACATGAAGCTTCTCAGTTTGCACAAGGAAAATAAACAAGCAAAAATACTTTTCATGCATTTTTTTTCTAAGAAAATTTTCAAATACGAGCCTTTTCAAGTGTAATTAACAACCACTTAAGGTGAAGAAGCAGTGTCAAATAAGGAAAACCTTTGCCATGGAGCTTTGCAGCTTCTGCTCAGCTTCCATCTCCCCGTTGCTCCGCAAAACGGTGGGAGATGGTTTGTGCCCCTTTTTCTTCCTGAAGATGTAAAAAGCATTGCCGGGAAGGGGGAGAACTTTTCATAAGGTTGACTATTTGCACTTCTCTGTGCTCCAGGCTCATGTTATGGGCAAAGTTGGGCAGCAGCTCCATAGGGATGCCCTGGGCAGAAGCCACCTCTCACCAGCAGGGGAGCAGCTGCTCCGATTGGTGGTTACTGGGTGGTACTGGTTGAGCTTCTTTCTGGACAATAAAACAATCCTTGTAGGGCACTGCCAATAGTAAAACAACTAAACATATTATAATATCTTTTAGTATTTTAGTACCTTTCAGTAGCCTCACTTCTTCAGTTGGTGGCACTGGTATTTCCAGCTGGTGACGCTGTCCGAGAGCTGGGTGCAGGCAGGAAAACAGCAGCTGTTTCTCCATCTGTACAGAATGAAAAGCAACTGCACAACTATTCTTACTTTTGAGGTCTCGAGCTGTCTAAAAAAACCTTATGACTTGGGAAGCTTAAGATCTTGTTCTGTTCCAGACCTATTCAAACCCTCTTCTCCCAGTAAACCCTGGTTTTCCCTGTTGTTCCTTCATATTCATTAACGGTGAAAAGGAGTGCAGTTCCCAAGCTACGGATGAAAGAAGAAATAAGTTTTCCTTTCTCCTAGCTGGGTCAGAAACAGCTACTTTTCCCTTCCTCATCCTGCCCCCACTTCAGCTAAATCTCTTTAATACTAAGCTATTTGTACCTTAAGTGAGAATCCCCTTTTCAGCTCCTTTCAAGACAAAAAGCACAACTGAAAGGGGGAACAGAAGAAATGCTACAGCAGCATCAATCTCACTACAATTCACACAGTTATTTACTGACAAATTTGGTTCCTCTTGCTGTGCTACCTGGCAGGATCCTTTGCTCTATTTTTTGTCTGGATTGAGACACTTTTCACAAAACCCTTTATTACTTGTCATCCATTTTATACTGTTCCCCCCCCTCCCTGCACCCTGCAATTGTAGGCTGTTACCACTTGCAATATTTTCTGCTATTAACAGACAGGTTGAATTTTTTTTGCATCAAGTAGCAGCTCTGTAATTGGAGACCTTAGAGTCACTTAATATAGAGATCACTGAGAATCATAAACCATTTTTTTCTTGACCTTTTCTACCAAAACATAAGCTTCTGAGTCAGCCTCCTTTGAAGCTACAGAAGTGTTACGTAGTGTCTTGTTGATTTCTAACTTCAAGCAATTCTTCTCTTTCATTTCCTCCTATTTTTAGCATCTGAAGGCTGGAATTTTGCAATATGCTATTGCTCTTTTAGTAATTTTGTGGGTTTTTTTCAGGAACAAATGTCAGCACATCAAAAATTCACTGCTTTTAGTGTGTGTCACTGGAGATCAGTGGAAAAAACAACTTTGTAGGTCTCCTTATTGAATCATAGACCGTGGGTGCTACTATGAATATTTTTCACAAAAGTTCTGGGACCAGTCATTTGAGCATCACTTGTTGATAAGCAAAATCCGTAAAAACTCTCAACACTGAAGAAGGGGCCAGAAACGGAACGTTATCCCAAAGGTGAAGGGGTATGCAATCAAACATTGCTCTCGTGTGCAGCTTTGGTATGTGTTTTGTTATAGAGCTTATGGGAGTTTTTTTATCAATTATAGAGTATTTGTAATGAAAGTAACTGTACATGTACATGCACTTGTTCACCTCCTCTCTCGCTGTTTAGATGCAAGTCTTAAATCTTCCAGACCTGAAATGTTTTCTGCATCAATCTAATCCACTCAGACAACCCCACAATAGCTATTTATAAGGAAAAGAGCTTTTAATTTCTAGGAAAATGGTTCATACCATCTTTCTGATCTTTGGCTAGCAAGGAGAGGGGGATGTGGTGTCACCACAGATGCATTTGGCAGATACAGACAGAGGCCGTGGTAACTCCCCTGCTGCCCTTGAAGCGCTGCCAAATAAATTCACCTTCAGTGTGTGCAGATCGCTCTCCCCTGATCATATAGCTGTGGCTGTGGAGAGGGTCAGGCTCCTCAGAGCATATACAGCTACAACTCTTAGCCTGCAACACCAAATATACATTGTAGAGTTAGAAGGACTCTTTATTCTTCCATGATAAACAATAATTCCCTGTCCTGCCGCCTGGCCAGAGGCGTTCAGTGTGGTGTTCAGGGGCACTCACTGAATTGAATGGACGTCTATCTGGGAGGAGTGCAGTAAGCAGAAAGACTTCAATATATTGACGAAACAGCCGGTACAGATTTTCCAGAACTTTGGTCAGTCTGCCATTCATCAAGTTCGTATCTAATGCGCTAAAGAAATCGAATATATTAAACGTTTAAATCAGGGCTGCTAAATTGCCACCTAGTGGTCTTGTAACGAAGTTAACATCTCTGGCACCCTGATCTGGGGGGAAAAAATACCGGTGTGCTTTCTGTACTTTTGTCAGGGTATCGGTACCAGTGCTCCCTGCCCGTAACGTGGTCGGAGTGGAAGGGCAGCAGAGAGCAATTTCTGAGCTGATGCAAGATGGGGCTGCTGGAACTGCTGGGGTGCCAGGGGCAGCTCGTGTAGGATTTAGATGCCAAAAGGGAATTTCAAGGCAAATGAGCCAGTCTGTGCACAGGGTGAAAAATGCTGCCAGGTAGGAGGCTTAGTCTGTTACCTCAACTACTTATTATTCCTCCTTTATTTTTTTAAAAAGGAAAAGGGTAAATATTT
>JAAGNO010018013.1:0-17336 GCA_033439905.1 Ceryle rudis
TAAAGCCATTGCCCCTTGTCCTGCCACTACAGACCCTTGTGAACAGACCCTCCCCTGCTTTCTTATAGGCCCCCTTTTGGGTATGGGAAGGTCACTGTAAGGTTCCCCCAGAGCCTTCTCCTCTCCAGACTGAAGAACCCCAACTCCCTCAGCCTGTCCTCGTAGGAGAGGTGCTCCAGCCCTCTGAGCATTTTTGTGACCCTCCTCTGGACATGCTTCAATATGTCTACATCCTTCTTGTGCTGGGAGCTCCAGAACTGGACGCAGTATTCCAGGTGAGGTCTCAGAACTCCAGGTGTGGTCTTTCTTACCTCTGGGCACCTGGACCCATGCAGAACATTTCAGTAAGCTACTTGATTTAGCCTTGCACCCTGTTTGTTCCTGCTGCCTTCCAGCTATCTAAGTCTGCAAGAGCTGGTCCAAAGGGGTGTAATCTTTCTCATGAGAGTAGAGGATGAGCTCATAACTCCATTATTCGTCCGTCCGAGGTGGCATCTGATTTGGTTATTTAAACGCTGCCGATACAGAATGAGTAGAAAAGCTGGGAGGGTACAGGTCAATTTGTCAAAAGTAAAGTTTAATGGGGGGTTTTCTATACTAGGATGATCCTAATGGCAGCCAAGTGGCCACAGATAATATGGTATAGTATACAGAGAATATAGTATACAGAGAATATTGTATACAGAGAATATAGTATACAGAGTAGCCTGTATAATTTGTAGTTATCCAACCTTTCAGGAACTCATGGAAACTGTGAATACAAGGAGGAATTCTGCTGGATATCTTGGGCTCTATTTTAAGTGTCTTGCAGGAATAAATGAAGCACACCTTCCAAACAAAGTAAAGGGACCTGATAGGACTGAAGGTGGGTTATTATCCTGTGGGTGTTTGCTGAACTTGTTTGGGACTCGCACGTAAAACCTAATTGTTTTAATATCACTTTGCAGAAATGACTGCAGGCACTGAACTCAAAGCAATTTCATAACTTTCTGAAACAAATTAGCTTTAAATCATCTCAGATCTCCATTCAGCTCCGTCCCTTGCTGCTTAGGAGCAACTTAAATTGCTGAATTTATTCAGCAGAGAAAATTGAACTTCCAAGTGTTTGGAAATTTTAACTAGGATGAACATTCTTCTTTCCTCCTGCTATTTTTGAGCAGAGGCAACGTTCCCATGGCCATCCAAACCTTTTTCATTTAACTACTCCATCCTGTGTAGCAGGGTTGGTGAATATTCTTGGGACCTGCCGCCAGTTTTAATTTTAAAAGTCATCTGCAGCTCATCTTCAATAATGTCACTCAGAACTTGGCACGCTAGCTCAGGTAAAGCAGGTAGTGCTGGGTTTTCCACAGGGTAAGTGTACACCCAGGCAGTGTTTGTCATTGTCCTTACTCAAGGCATAGTCAAGTTCCTACAACCTCAGTAAACAATCTGAACCTACTTTTAAGAGTTTAGTGTCATAGTTAACATTCAGGGTCTCTGGTCTCTCACCCAGAGCCTTTGTGCTCTCTGGGAACACACACTGCTCTTTACCCTTTGCATCCCTTGGAGCGGGATGTAAGCTGACCCACAGAACCACCACCCTGCGATTTCTCTTCTTTCTCTCTTTGCCTCCTTGCGTTTGCCGTGCTTTTGTTGTTGAATGCAGTAAATGAGAATTCACTTTTCAGTCAGAAGAATTAATCTTGTTTGCAGATATTGCTCCTGTTTTAAAGGGGAAGGGATTCTGTACCCAGGGATTCTTGTTGAATCTATTTGGTCTTCACCGCAGGCTGCATTTGGTGCTCTTCTTTTTGCCTGTCTTTTGACTTTCCTGAGTGAAACCCCCTCGTCCTCTTTCTAACCAGTGCAGCAGAAACACATCATTTTGAAAATACATTAAACTCATGTCTGTTTGTCTTTCTCCCCATACAACACTGGCAAATCGTGAGACATCAGAGATTGAATTTGTATCTTTTTTTACTTCTTCATTTGGATTTCCCCATCCTTCTGCTTTATGTGCATTCTGCTGCTGTATTCTCTACCTACTGCTGTAGGTCTGCGGTAGGAAATGATCTCGTTACTGTTGATTCTGAAGTGTATGACATGTATTGAGAGTTGCTGCAAGGAATTAAGCCCAGCAGAAACTGCTATCCTAACCTTTGTTACTTGCAGAATTAGAGAATTGTTGATTTCTAACACTGTTAGGAACTGTGAATGTTAAGTTGGGTTGGTTTTTTTTTTTTACTAAAATAAATAGGTTTGAGTGGTTTTTAATTTTTTATGGGGAAGGCTAAAGCAAGACAGGAGCTATGGATGAAGATAAGATTATGAACAGATGACTGTAAGCTCTAGGGTTTCATCAGCTTAACGAATTACTTGTCATTAGCAGAGATACTTTAGTTGCCCGTGTGCACGTTCCTACCATGCTGCACATGTGATGCAAAGCACGGTAACTTAAGCCAAGCAGTTTACTCTGCAAATAATGTGTATATTGGTTAGCAGTGGAAGCAGTTAACTTGAAGTAATTATGCCATATATAATCATCTCTGTATACCTCAGTGTACGATCATGGAGGCTGAAGTGATGCAAAAATGAAACAGAGGGAAAAGAATTGGTACTGTATAATTCAGTTGAATTTTCTCGCTTAATTTGCTGTCTTGGAGAATTGAAAGTTACTAAAAGGGTTAAATCTGAATCAGAGGTTTGTTCTTTCAGGCTTCTTCATTATTAATGCTTAATAATAAAACTTATTAAGAATACTTTTCTTTAAAATATACTGCTGAATACTTAAGAATTTATTAGTAGCTGTCTCACTGCTGAGTAGCATGGGTTTCTGAAAAGACTCATTTCTTCCTCTGTATTGTCTTGGAGAGTTTCCAAACACTTATGATCTTAGGCAGGTGAGAGAGCTGTCTGTCAGTGGATTGCAATTCAGAAATGTAAACATTTCATTTTGTCTTATTTCACAGCAGTTTCAAACTGCATCGGTGGTTAAGAATCTTATTGTCCTGTACTTCAGTGCCTCCCTTCTCACCTTTTGCCATTTCATCTAGCTACTGCTGTGTCATAAAGAGTGCCTTTTCTTCTGCAGACTCCTCTGGGTGCAAGGGCACAGTTAAATTAGAAAAAAAATGAACTTTATGTTTTCAATTTCCTCTGAGGTTTTTTTACTCTGTCATCTCCATTTTCACTGCTTTAAGGAATTGACATTACGTCTGTTGCCGTAATCCCTGAGTGCCTTAGGACCACTTAATATATTTATCCTCTTGACACCTTGTAAGTATGGGCCATGCTTTTATCCCTCTGATACAGATGGAAAGCTGAGACACAAAAGCAAACAGCATGTCTACAGTGGAACACAGGGTAGAGGGCTATTGGAGACCAGAACTAGCAAGTCCACAGTTGAGCACAGGTAGGCTTGCGTCAAGTTCTGCATGACATTGCCCGTGAGCTCAGAAATCCTGCCAATCACGTATCTTGAGCTTGGGTGTCTTTGCAGCAGTCTTCCCTGCACTTTCATTTCCAGATTAGCTTGGGCAGAGACATCTTAAATCTGTCTATATCCATCGTGTGGATGTGTCCGACTAAGAGACTTGAACAAAGTTAAACTGAAATTGAATCTGGATCTCTGAAGTCCTTGGTAAGTGTCTTAAGCAACAGGCCATCTGTTATGAGCCATGCCTCGTGAGAGACTTAATGCAAGCAAGCCACCTCTAAACTCCACGTGCTTGTGCAGCATGGTCGACAGGCAAAATCTCCTTTCGAATTTAGGACCTATAGACCGTGCTTTTATTTGGCCGCATACTCCAGATGTCTAGCATGGCACTGACTTCCAGAAGTACCTAGAAGAGTGGAATTTTTCTCATGACACAGAACATAAATTCTAGACCTCCTAAATGTCACTAAAAATCGAAGTTCTCTTCTTGAGATTGTAATCCAGTAGGATTGTAGAATCATAGGATGTTTTAGGCTGGAAGGGACCTCCAGAGGTCATCTGGTCCAACCTCCCTACGCAAGCAGGGACATCTCCACCTAGGGCAGGTTGCTCAGAGCCCCATCAAGCCTGAGCCTCAATTAATCAATTCCCACAGGTCAACTGTCTGACTTAAGAAAAGCCAGCTGACCAGGCACAAAGTATTACTGTTTAAGAACAGATGACTGTTATGGACTTTTTATTGCTCACCTAGACTCATCACTTGCTTTACATTCCCAAGGGAAAAGCCAAGAGAATCTTAGGAAAAGGTGACACTGTTTTATGCTTTAAGACACTCCAATTCCACTCACTCCAGTATCGTTAATAGCTCCAAGTTCATGAAAGGAACTTTCCTTAGAACTCTCTTCCTTCACCAGACAGCAGCAGAAAATACAGAGATTCCAAAAACCTACAATAAAGGAATTGGTTAAATTGCCAACTCCAGTGATCTCCAACTTCTGCTATTCTGGTAGCGAGGAATTTCAACAAAGATATTCTGGTATATAAGTTTAACAAAGGAAAGATCAGAATTTCCCTAGCACTGTTCTTCAGCAACGAGCAGTTCCTGAACTGTGCTTCCCTACAGGTAAGGTGTGTAGGCTGTGGGGAAGTGGAACTGCTAAGTTCTAAACATGGGTGAGAAGACAAAAATAGAGTGCTCTATACAGGAAGAGGAGACAACAAATGAATTCTCTTTTGTCTCTTGTCCACCAACTCTCTTAGTATGCTACAGGCTTCCTCCATCCCCATCGTACCGTGCACGCTCCTGCTCACAAGCTGTAATTTTTCTACTTTCAAATTCCCCAAGCCTGTTATTCCACTGTACTAGCAAACTTAGACAAACAGGTCAAAACGACACATTTTAACGGGGCTCAAGACTTCACATAATGTGTCTGAAAACATCGTGCAGAGTTTTGTTAAAATACCTGCTATATATTTCAAATGAATATATGAATTGCCAAACTAGATTAGGCAACTAGCCACTGAACTTCATAATCCAATGCATTCCTTAAAGCAGATGCTTCAAAGAAACAGGCAGACCAAAAAAATTCTAAAGCTGACATCATCAAGCAACCCAACCATAATAAAATTGCCTTGAAGCTACAAATAAATCAACATAAATAGAAGTCATTCCCTAAAAGATCAACCCCATTCTCCCCTGCCCTCAATGTACTATATTGGTAGCTCCTGGAGGGATCTTACAAAAAGCCTGGAGAGGGCCTGGTTACAAAGGCCTGGAGTGAAAGGATGAGGGGCAATGGGTTTAAATTGAAAAGGAGGGGATTTAGATTGGCTGTAAGGAAGAAGTTCTTTACCATGAGGGTGGTGGAGCACCGGAACAGGTTACCCAGGGAGGTGGTGGAGGCCCCATCCCTGGAGACATTGAAGGTGGGGCTTGAGGAGGCTCTGAGCAACCTGCTCTAGTTGAGGCTGTCCCTGCTCTCAGCAGGGGGGTTGGACTGGATGACCTCCAGAGGTCCCTTCCCACCCAGACATTGCTATGTTTCTATGTTTACTAGAGCTAGCAATTGTGTGACCATAAAACGGGTTGATGCAGCGAGATATTCTAATAGAAACAAACTTATTTGGGCAGAGTTAGCCTTCCACTGGATTAGCCACCTCAACTCCCACTAATGCCAGATTACAAAGAGCAAAGAGCTTGGTCAACCTGTTTTTTTTGACTTAATTAGTTTAGCTACAACATGACAGCAAGCCAAGAGAGATATGAAGTCCTTATACAAGGCAAGCAGCAACGGTGAGGTTGGAAAGGGTAAGGAGAACACGGCTGCTCCATTCCACAGCAGCACATATTAGACTGGCTCACCTTCAAGAATTTAGAAACTTAGGCTACGCTTCCACCAGAGTTTGAGCCACTTGAAATGAGAATAGCTGCAATATCACCCTTTGCTTTTTTCCATAGATGCTTTCCCATGCATCAACGCTGAACATGTCTGATTCAGTAACCATTTCAGGAGATCCAGCCCACCAGAGGAGGAGAAAAATACTGTTTGATGCAGATGGACTTTCCCCACTTATTTTAACTCAGCTTTTGCACCCTGGAGAGATTACTACTGCCAGTGTGCAAAGGAAACAGGAATGCATGGCTCAGGTGAGCAAGTATCTACTTAAATAAGACATAAACCATAGTTATTTCCCAAAAATATTTCTTGATAACTATTTCCAAACCACTTCAAGCATAAGTAAGTTTACAACTTTCCTTCTAAACTTCCTTTTCAAGGGAAAACTTCAATTCTACATCTCTTTACTTGCATTCACAATCTTTTTTTGGATTCATGCTGCACTGAGGCACCTAACCCGGACCTTGAGCTGCAGGCAGGTTCAGCCTATGGCCAGTGACAGTGAGGGCTGGTGCTTGGGATGCTGGGCCATCCCAAGATTCGGCTGTGACAGAAAAGGAAGCAGCCGAAACTGCTGGGGCTGTTCTGGTGGCTTGCTGGGGAATCCAGCCCTGCAGTAGAGCGGAGTAATGCCACAAGTCACTCCTGCTGCATCTGCCTTTAGCCATGTCAGCTACGTGACAAATCTTATTCTGACAGGCAAATTTTCTAAGAGTCTCAGCATCATAAAAGTTTTACACATCTGTCTCTTGCTCTGGGCTTTGGTGGTATGTACATCAACGTGCTCTCCTGTCAAGGTATATACCAGATAATTGGTGGAAGACCCAATTTTCAATTCTGGTCTATATTCCACTGTTCTGCTCAATTTTCTGAAGTTTAAGTATGTCTTTTCCACTTTAGATGTCTGTGAGGTAAATAATTTCAAGCCTTTTAATGTCCTACGCTGAACTTTTTGGTGTCTGAAGTCTTCTGTCATGTTCCTGACAATCAGCAAGCCCACAAAGTATCACTGATTATACCATTTACAGGAATACCACATTTGTAATGTTTGAAATCGAATCCTGTCATTTCCAACCTGACTTTCTAAAGTTAACAGTCTTTTAACAACTTACTTGTTAATTACAGAGGTTTTAAAGGACAAAATAAAAACCTTTGATCCAAAGTGTGAGTATGTGAAAACCTATTACTCCCTCAAATGGCATCAGAGTTTGAGTCCTGGATTGCTAAGTTTTCAACCAAAATAACAGTATAAGTGCAAGCAAAAGCAGGTTATTATCCACTGAAGATACATTCTCTTCATCAACTCCTCTTTGTGGTACTTAATTTTACTCAAGCTGGACCCCCTACACAACAGTAAGTAAGAGAAAGGGCACAGAATGCATTACCTCCTGCATTTTGCTGCAGTACACCTTTTCTTAGGTCAGCCATGGACTTTAACAAGGAAAACTGAACATTTTTCCTTGTGTCCTCCACCAGAAAACTGTATCAAAATATGTGGGCAAGCACTAGGAAAAAGAAAACTGCAAAATTAAAAGGGAAGATTTTTTATCTTTCTCCAAGAGAAAGAATCATTTGATGTTAGGACAAGTGCCACATCCTCACCCCTCAAAAATCAAATCACAAATAGCCGGTCCAAATTATTTATAAGGAAATTTCTATCCACAGTCTTTCAACATTACCTCATTCTTTTTCAAAAGGTCAGGTATTTAAGAGTTCTGAATAAACACTCTGTGTGAATAATTTTTTTTTTTTTTTGGCATTCTCTTTCTGGTAATTTCCTTCATTTTTCTCATTCTTGTACTACATGTTCCTCAGTATTAGTTTTCCAACTTGCATACTTTCTCTTTTCTTCTTGCAACAGATACAGCATTAGGAGACAGAAAATGGAATACAGCAGAAAGGGCTACAATTCTGGCTTGCTGTATTCAGTTCCCCTAAAATAGGCAGAAGACTTTTGCAAGGGAAGAAGAAAACATCACCAAGAACTAATAAAAATACCGAACTGCTGAAGGACCCATTATGCATCTTAAGAGGCTGCAGCTACAGTCCATCCTGGCTGCCTTCACCAAACACGCTGTCCAAAGGATAGCATGCTTTCAGAACAATAAGATGTTCAGACTTTTTGACAAGAAGTTGCCTTGATTTGAAGGCATCCTACAGAATATCAAGTCTCTGGTAAAAATCATAGCTCAGGATCAAAGACAAAATATGAAAGAAATAAAAAAAAAAAAGTTTACTAACACCAGAATAAAAAAAAAATCCCATTTTTCCATGCATTTGTTTCATGCTTGATTGACTCGTGCAACAGTAAGGTACAAATTTTGACTGAAGTTCTTCCCCAGACTCAGCTTTAAGATTTTCCTCCAATATAGATTCCCCAATAAGGAACAAGGGATAAGATCACAAGGGGTAAGATCACATGGCACCCTCTACTTCAGGGCTGAGGGTACTTTTCTGTTTTCTTCCCACACAGAATTATTCTAATACAACTTCCAGAAATTTAATTCTTCCCTGAACATCCAGTAATTGGATTTTTTTGACTGATATATGGCAAAGAGAAATGGAAGAGGTAAAGGTACAAAACAACACTGCAGTTTCCCTCCTTTATAAAATCCAAATGAAATAGTTGGGGATAAAAAAAAAAATACTAAGTGTTATATAGCTTGCCATTGGTGGTATTAATATTCTTTCTATAACATAAGCTTATTATCTACAGCATCATTTTACTTAACATTTCTAACACACCCTAATGTCTTGCCTTTCCTTTTTCTTCTTTTCCTATGGTGATTAAAAAGCCCAATTAGAAAACAGAATTGAAATCTTACAATTGAAACCTTATGATTTAGTTTAAAAACCAGTTCAAATTATTCTGATGCACATACTTTTGTTTTTCAGCTCTGTTCTTTTTCTGGCATATATGTAACTACGTAACCGTACAGCAGCATGCTTTAGTGATGTCACATTATTACCTCTAGCTCCATGACATTCTGTACTGTCCACTGAAAATTCCTTTATTTCAAATGTGTTTACTGTCTTGGAGCAACAGAAGAAAAAAGTCCCCCTGAAACTCTTAAATGTGTCCTATAAACTTATGCAAAAATGAAAATCTGGAATTTCTTCTTAATTCAGGAGGTCCTGTAGTCCTTGTCCTGGAATCAATAAACTAAAGCAACACTCCTCTCTGATCTACAGAGGGAAAGCTAGTGAGAATCAGCAAAGTCAATGATTAGATTTGGTTATCACAGTAAATGCTAGATCACATGATCTCACGTACATCTAAATGACTTAGATCACGTATGGCATTCTGGCACATACGGAATTTACCATTAAAGACTAGAGATGCTCCACTTCACCATCTTTTTTCCAAGCACCCTTTCCGTACATTCCCAGCCTTATCTCATTCTCACCAAGATTTCCATCCTCGATGGTCAGCACCACTTCATCCATCACCAAGGCCCGGAAATCTAGCTCCTCTTCACAGCACTTGGCCTTCAGTGCTCTCAGGATCTCCTGCTGAGGGTAATCTTCTCTGATGCGACGGTCTGTTAAGAACCACAGCCTGGGAGCAACTGAACTGCACATCTTGGACTTGTCTTGCAATCTTCAAGGTTTCCTTTCAATGGAACTTCTAGATGGTGGAGAAGATGAGACTCGGTTAGAGTACACAGGCTCCTATATTCATGTTCCCCACTGTACCAAGTCCTACTCCCTCTGGACAAGTCAAGTCCTTTTCAATAGGATGCAACATCCAACCTCCAAGTGGAAAAATAAACGTCTATGCTTAATCTGCAACAGAAATAACAACAGAAACAAATCCATTTACATTCAACGGCATGTAAACGCCACAAATCGGGTCTTGGTCCTCAACCTCGGTGGATGAAACCATCCTTGACACACATGTGACAGAACTACCGGTACTGGTGGCAGCATCCCCCTTTCTTGAGGAGGTACTAAGAGGTATGCTAAAGACTGACAACGTTTTGAATGGCCATCTCTGAAGGCCAGAATTTCAGCTTCACAATTGGGATAACTCCTTATAACTGGAAATAACTGGGCCTCTCTCCTAGGTACTGATAAGCACCGGTGACAGACTCGATCTATCCCTTTCCACCATATCTGGAAGACAACAGTGTGCCAAATTCTTCACCTTAAAAAAGCAGTCCAGCAGAAAGGAAGAAATCCATTAAACCAGCATTTTTCACAGAAGTATTTCAAGACTGATTGGCTCTTACAAATACTTCCCATCTTCTGTGAAATGCATTTAGAATTATCCAGAACATAGTAACGGGAAAAACAATGGAACAAGCAGCATCAACACGGTGTTAATATGACATTAATAAACGTAACCTAAAGCAAAATCAAAGTCTGAATCTCAGTCTAGCCCTTTTTTCCTCCCTTTTTTTTTTTTCTAATCACCTTTATACATAAGCAGCACTAAATAATTCAGCACCAAAACCAGAAAAAAAATGGAAGTTCAAACTAAAAAAAATTTCAATGGTTAGAAGTGGTAACAGCAAGATGTGGTAACAGCAAGATACTGCTCCTTTTGCTTTGAAAACAGAGGACTTGGACTATTTTTGACTATATATTAAAATATTTTGAAAGCTGTAAAGTAATTACGGGTACATTAATGGACCACTCATTTATATAGAAGGAAAGAAAAAAAAAAAGCAGCAGCACGGTGCGGGGAAAAAGCATTCTGGAGAAAACCAGCTGTTTTCTGTGACACATTTTTGAATTTTCATATTAAAATAAAGAGGTAGAAATCACTGGTTTCAACAATACAGCTTACAGGAGTTTCAAATAGAATTGAACTCTGGGATAGAAACGGGAGTTTTGCCTGGTAGTCCTAATGACAGGACTTGGTGCGAGCAGAAAAATGCAGAAAGACCACAGGTATACAACTGCTTTCATTTAATACTATAAATAATTTTAGTTTCTGCAGCAGGTCTTAGGACAAAAGGATTGTTTCATTAAAACCCAAGCGGTTTTTATATTACTACAGCTTTTTTCTTAACAAGATAAAATTTTAAGTGGCCATTTTTCCATTTTTACTTCTGGTATCGAGAACCATAATGGCAATAAGTAAAGACTATGACTTTTCTTCCACTGCTGTGGTAAATGAGGAACAATAAAGCTAAGGATTAAAGGTGCTCATACTACCACACCGTGAGAAAGTAGAAGCTAGAGAAAGCCAACCACAGATGCAGACCAGCCCTTGACAACACTCAAGATGCCCAAGGTAAAGCAGAAAATGGAGAGTTTGCTCCCTGCAAGAAAATGGGTACAGGAGGTTGTAAAGAATATATTATGGTATCTCAAAGAGCCTCTTTTTTCTTCAAAGCTGCTGAAGGTAAAAAGGGCAAGATGAGCTTGGGCTTGCAGTGGTTGACAGTTGCCAGCTCCTGACCGACTTCTGCCTCCTTCAACAATAGGTTTCTCTACACGGTAGTTCACAGAAAAACTTTGTGGGACAAGAGCTTCAGCTACGAATTGAGACAAGCTACAGTTTTTCAGAAATGGCATTGTCACAGCACAGTTCAGACGGCTTCTTGTCAACTGAACCTTTATTTCTGTGGTCTGTATGAAGGACTGGGGAGACCAAACAGCCCCATCTACCGCCTCGCTTTTGAAAAGCAGCTCTACCTAACAGGTTAGACTATCTTGTTTAAAAGAACCAGCTACAGAACATTGAGTACAGAAGAAAATAAATATAAAAATACTAGGTAGATTGGTCATAATTAAACCAAAACAATCAAAAGAAGCTCTTTAGGGTTTTGATTACTTTTTTTTTTTCCCCATCAGTATTGACTCTGACACTGGTGCAAAGAAGTATTTTCTCTCCAGCAACCTTCTCCCAATTTTTGCTTGCTACTAATTCTTGATTTCTTTGCCAATAGGGATCTGCTCCATTTTTTTCTCAAATCTTGTTTCTACACAGCCCCACCTCCACCCCCTTAAATCTACTGAGACCGCCATGAGCTTTCCCTGCCTGCCATTTCAGCACTTTCTTCCTTAAAAATAAGCAAAACATTGAAGAAGAAAGAAAAATGGGTACAATCTTTTCTTCCCTCCATCTTTCTTCTACTTTTCAAAGGAGCTACAGCATCATCAAGAGGCACCATCCAGATATGTCAATCAGCACATTAAACCAGCAGGCATATAAAAGTGCCTTGGGTATGAGTATTCATCTTCTTCTTGATATTATGTCTGCTTTCCTCTATCTTAAAAGTTTTATAAAAATACACACAAAAGCTCACATCTCATCCTGAGACGGGCAGGTAACAACCTCAGGTCTGAAGGTAAAGACTAAGAAATTAGTAATCCTAACTATTGGTTCCTTGATCTCCAACCCAACACATTTTTTCCTCCACCTTGAGAAGTACCATTTTCCCACTAACATTCTGCTCGTAAGAGCAGAATCTACTTAAGTTTCAGCCTCTCTTTATAATCTCTATTTTGATGGTGTTAGAAGTCTCACAGATCACAAAACCTGCAATTTACCCTATTAACCCAAACATCTTAACAATCCCTCCCGCATTCTCAAGAAAATGGTCTGTAGGAGGACAGCCTGCCTTGCAATCAGATGCATAAGAGCATTAAGCTCTCAAGATGGATATAATTTCCAGCTTTTTTTCCTCAAAAACCAACTCAACTCCACCCATTTCATTCTAAAAGAGACAGCCTCAGACAATGCTGAGTGTGCATGGAATACTTCCTATTTCATGAGGGCACCTATTCCAATGGAAGTATAATATATATAAGGGGAAGAGCAGATGTTTAGAAGTCTCCAAGATGACCAATCGAAATGTACTTTTCACTCAAAGCTATTACAGTCAATCCAAGTACGATCTTTCAATAACTATTCAATAGATTTATGAAATGAAAAGGGAAAAAAAAAATCATCATAAGCTTAAATACGTAAAACAGAATGGGAGGGGGAAAAGGATGGCATCCAAGTAAAAGCTCTATGATAAAAGCTGCGTGTCATGCCAGACAGACAGACACTGCTGCATCTGCTTCAGAAAGACACTGTGTAGTTTCTTAGCAATTTACAGCGAGAACGGAACGCTCACCTCAACTTTGAGCTGTGGCATCCCTGTATTGCTTAAGCTCTGCTTTATTCTGGCATTCACACAGCAGCTTCCTCCCCTTCCCATCAGATGCAAATGTATTCCCTCCTGCATTCCTTGAATCCATAATCCACCTTTAGCAGCTGTCCTAACAAAAGCATTCACTGTGCTATTTTTCTACTTGATAACATACACGAATATATTTTATTGACATAACAGGGAATTCGGCCAATCAGATCAGCTGTCTAAAGAGATCTGGAAATCTCTCAACACCACTCCTTTTTCCTTGAAGAGGTCTTCTCTGCACAGAAAGCACCTCAGAGACCTGCCTCCAGGAATGGGAGATTGGTCTCCATTGTCCATTTACTCCTTGTCCTGTCTTCAACACCCAAAAGTAGGAGACAAATGCACTAGTCTCTTTTTCATCATGATGTACTTCCCCCTAAGCTGAAACGTGAAATCACTTACAAGAAGATACTAATTCATGTATGTATTGGTGATGAACGTGTAACACGGAAAATATTTAGCATTCCATATCCTTTCTATTCCGAATGTTATATTCAGAACTCAATGCCTCTGTAAGTTAAAAACACTACGGTTTGTGGTTTTTTTCTTCATGGGAATGACGAATGGCCTCTCATTGTAGTATTAGGAATCAATGTGATCTAGCGATCGCAACTACTCATCTTGTGATCTGGTGTTGTAGCACAGTCCTATCGACTCTAGAGCAATCTAGGGAACAAGTTAGTGCGGCAATTATTGCCATCAGCCCCTCCCAGAACCACGTCTTTTTTAGACCTTGGCTTAAGACTCTGGTCCTCAGTTACACGGCACTACGCAGCTAATGCAACTCCGTGGATTTCAGCAGTTAACTGAATAATCTTATTTTAGCATACCTCTAGGCATGTTTAATCCCTACAGCTCAGACAACTGTAATAAAAATCTTGTGGATGTGAGAAGGAAAGAGCAAGGACACTGACAGCCATGACTGCCATGGGAAATGGAGAACTAGGCAAAACACAGCTCCGAGCACTTACCACCCTACAAATAATGCTGCACCTTCACATTTATCCTTAACAGATATCCCTTAATACTTGTTTCTAGAACAGTTGCTATTCAAGTTGAAAGAGGTATGTCGCTTTATTTTTTTTTTAATCATAAATTAGCTACAGCTCGAATTGAAGTACACACTTTCCAGAAACCAATTGTCTCTACATCACAACAGTTTCTAGAATGCTACTTTGGAGGCCACACCTCAAGACACTGAAGACCTAAGAACAGTTGGCAGCTGCTCCTAAATTACCTCCTTTAGGAGATACTTCAAGATACATCTAAATTCTAAAGTCAGTCTTAGGTAGCAGACTGGTTAAATAGCTAACGAGGGGTCATCTGACATATGACCCAGCGTATGATCCATCATACGCTGTCACGGAAGTCTCTGTCTCATCTTAATGAGAGCAGTATTTGAAGCATCCTGGAAATATATGCATTCCTAAATCATAGGGAGAGCTGGTCTGAAAACAGTTCACAGCTGCTTCAAGTATAAAGCACAATTTTGGGGTTTTTTTTCCACACAGACACCACAATGATGGAACATCTGAAGAAAATCTTAAGGAAATATGGACGGCCGATGAATATAACCCACAGTGATACATGTACACAGCGATAAAAACTGACCTCCCGAACCACTTGTTAAAACTGCTTTAGAAAAATAAATCCAGGATAATTCAATTCATTCCTGACACCGCTGCTCTATGATGATGCTTAAGAACGACCTCAAGAAAAATTCCTCTCCTGCCTTCCAGGCACTAGATTCCTAAAGACTGTCACATAACCGAGAATCTGTGGAAATAACATTTATTTTTTTTTTAAACAAAGAATCTGAAAAAATTATATATATTTTTAAATGCATTTTATATAAGATATTGAGCAGCTGCAGCACAATCTGTCCAGTGCTGCTGCATTATCATCCGCCCTCTACACATGCATCATAGAATTTAAAGTCACTGCAGGCTGGTGAAACCCAAGCACACCTCTTTGAGGGCATTATCACCGTATTCACCTCCTCTTCCCTGGGAGATTTGCAGACTGCAAAAGTCAAAGGATATGGGAATCTATTAATCGTTCCCATTCATTCCCTGTACGACCCCCACCCACCCCCGGAGATGGGCAACTGCACTCCCTGCGATGGCTTTCATCTGCTTGCCTCCACCTTTGCACGGAGCGATGTTCAAGCTGCTAGCAGCGATCCTTCCAGGCACAATTGCCTCAAAAAGGCAGACATCCACACCCCCGCCTTTCCTCCTCTATGTACACGCTTGCAAGCAGGTGATAACATTCCTCATTCACACACTCCAGTTACTCATCTCCAGTGAATAATCCGTTCTCTTCTCTCTCTGCAACACCAGCTCCATACTGGTCAGCATCAGCTATCCTACTACTTCGGTCTTAGCATTTTTTTTTTTTCCCTGCAACAGCTTTTTTTTTTCTTTTTTTTTTCCACCCCCCTCCACTCTGGCTGCCGCGCAAATAAAACACGCGTTTCCTCCCCCATCAGCCGCTTTTCTGACGGGAGGCTGATCCACCTCTGCCCAGGTTCCCCTGGATTATGGCACAATACCCCCTCCCCTCTCACCCGACCCCTGTGTAGAGCGCCAGCTTCCCCTCCTCCCTTCCCCCACCCCGCTCTCTGTGCTGTCTCTCCCAGCGCCGGCAGTGGGGGAAGGGAGACATGCACTGCATGAATGAATGGGCTGAAGAGGACTTACCAGAAATGGGGTGAAGGAGGGAGTTGAAGACGAAAAAAGACACCCAAGATGGGTGCTTCTTCCAACGTGTCAAGTGCTGCTTCAGTTCTGGCTCCCTGAATAAGGTCACGTGCCTTGCCAGGTACCCCTTTTCCCGGGTCCTCTACTAAGCCAAAAAGGGTGGCAAGGGAAGTCTTCTGGACTCCAAGGGAGGGAAGGGTACTACCGAAGCTCCCAAGCAAGGGGTGATGATGATTATGATGATAACGTTCTCCTGGTCCTGTAATGGACTATGTCTAGCGGATGCCTCAGGGACCAAGGCAGATTTCTGAGGGAGGGAAAGGGGGAGTAAATGGCTATTAAAATAATTCCCAAATTGTCCTCCCCTACGTGGTAGTAGAAATGGGAAGGAGAAAAAAAAAAAAAAAAAAAAATAGTGGTGAAGAGCTGTAGCTCTCTATGTAAAAGACTCAATCCTCGTGTCTCTACTTCCTCAGAACTAAAGCACTAAATGACTCTGAAGTCACCAACACCTAGAGAGACAAAAAAAAAAAATAAAAATAAAAAATCCCTATTAGACATAAACAAACACATAAAGGTATCTAATAAATTAAACCCCAACAGCAGAAAATGTACAGTACAAGGCAGTAAGCAAAGCCAACAAAAACAACAACAACAAAAAGATGAAGACAATTAAGGGAAATACGCAACTTTAAATGATTTACAGAAATATCCGACCACAGAAGCCCATTTGAAGGGAGAAAAAGAACCCAGAAGGTTATTCGGTTTGGTCCTTTACTGGAGAATGTGCGTCCAAATGAAAGATAAATCTCTATCTACACGTGAACATAGGAAGAAATTAAGTTTTAAAACCTACAGGAACTATTCCTATTTATTTGTGTCTTTAAACGCCTCCTCCAGAAAAACATGAATTAAAATTCAGAATTGTGATGAGGAGACTGGAGAAAAGTACGTTTCACGTCAAGAAGTATATATTCCTATGCATTAGACCTCATTCTAGCACAGAAAATTATCAGTCTTTTATAAATGGTGACCAAAAAAAATACCCCAAAATAACACGTCTAGAGGATGCTTGCTTAAATGATGGAGTTTATTAAAGATTAACAGCCGCACACTTTGGAAACGGAGCCTCTGGTAGATCCTAGGCAGTTAAGTCACCCATGTGCAATTAGCTCTTTTAAACATCGGGAAACAAAAGAGAAGGAAGGTAGTTGTAAAGATTTCGTTGTAAGATTTAACCACAGGCGCACACCCCTCTACATGACGTGCAAACCTGACTCCCAACAACACGGGATTTTCACATTCACCCGGTTCCAGCGGCTCCTTGCACACGCGACAGCGGGGTGCAAGCCCGGGTGTGTGCAGGGGGGGGGGCACCCCCCCCCGGGGGGGTTTACGGGAGAGTGGGTGTTGGGCCCCCAGCCCAGGGCGGACAGATGTCAAGGGGGTGGGGGGAAGGGGCGGGGGTTGGGGGGCGGGGTCGCGGGCCCCACACCTTTCCGGCGTGCGCGGCTCGCCACCTGCGGCGCGGGGGGGGGGGGGTTCTCTTATGAATGGTTAAAAATCCTTAAAGGGCGAGGGAAAGGAGGTGGGGGATACACTGGTGGGATGAGTTGGATATTGTGCTTTGGGAAATAAGGGTGTGATGAGGGTTGGGAGCTGTTGTTCTGGATGGGGATGA
>JAAGNO010018014.1:0-11285 GCA_033439905.1 Ceryle rudis
AGTCCCCGTGACCCCTGGAGGGGTTTCCAAGCCCCCCGTGGAGCTGCGGTGCTGAGGGCCAGGGGTCAGTGGTGCCCAGGCAGTGCTGGGGATGGTTGGACTCCATGAGACCGAAGGTTTCATTCAACCAAAACAATTCTGTAATTTCAGAGCTTGAGCTGGGCATTGGGGTTAAGTACTGTCTGATGTGGTGCCCAGACACCATCAATTGCTGCTGTAAAGGGTCACCCCCCAGAACACAAACATCACCCACCATGGCCTGATGCTGGGCTAGAAGGGCAGCAGCTTTTATCAACACAAAGCTTGTGTTCTAACTTTTACCTGCTCCAAGCAAGAGCTTCTGTGTCAAATGAAATCTGTACTCAACAGCAGGCTTCAGGTGTGTCACAATGTGAGCGCCGCCGCTCTTGTGACGGCTGCTGTTGCTGCAGTGGCACGGGGAGCTGAAGAGCGCAGGAGGCCTTTGGGCAGCGAGCAGCAGAGACACCTCCCTGGCCCTGCTCCCTTGGTGCTGGCTCCTCGCATAGCCCCACGGCCTGGGCCACGATAGCCCCTGTTCTGAGCTGTGCAACTTGGGGTTAGCACTCGGGGTGCAGATTTCTGTTCCTTCTTTCACCCACCAGAGCAGCTGATGGTAGTTCCGGGTGCCTCCTGGCAGGAATCACGACGGCCCGGACCGAGCTGCGCGGCCAAAGGGCTCACGGGTCGGGCGCCCGCCCTGAGTGTCGGAGCTTCACGTTGCTGCGGCGCCCGTTAACGCTTTAAGAGATTAACGTGTCCTTGTCTGAATGCCGGTGCAGGTCTGCATGCTTTGCTCAGTGGGATATCACCTTTTCTGTTGCCACCGCTCGGAGAAGACCAGCAGGCGATGGATGGCACTGGACTACGCGGGCATTTCCATCGGGATCCTGGGCTGCTACGTCTCGGGCGTCTTCTACGCGTTTTACTGCAGTAACGTAAGCTCGGAGCCCCCGCGCGCGCCGCTTTCTTGCCCTGGTCTCGCTGGCGTGGCTGCCGCGCCGCAGGAAGGGCTCCTGGCAGGGGGTCCAAACAGGGCAGTAGTGGGGAGCGGGAGAAGGAAACTGAAACAAGTCCCTCCTGACACCAGCGGAACGTCGCTTGCAGGAGCGATCGGCCATTTGAGGCTTTCCTTTCAAGCACTCGGTCACGCAAGCCTCCAGAAGGCGTTTACCTTTATAGGAAAGCAGGGTGGGCTTCGCAGGCCCTACCTGTGTCGGGTGGGCGAGGCTGATTATGGGATGCGTCCCCAGCACGAATAATTCAGACGTCATTTCCCAGAAGGTAGCTTACGTGAGGCAGAAACAAGATGAATTTCTCTTGATCTCCTGAAAGACAAGCAGAATGAGTTCCCTCCCAAGGCCTCGGTGACATCCGTGCCTGCCCCGGACGCAGCCGTCGGGTAGCTGAACACATCTGCTGGGGCAGAGGCTTATTTAAAATGTTCTGGGGAAGGCACTGCTTGGAGTAAATGGCCTTCTACCAGGTGTACCCGAGCAGTCGAGCCCCTTCCCCTCACTGCCAGGTTCACTCCACCCCATCGCTTGCCCCCGCAGCCGTGACAGGGGACTGGACATATCGTTACATTCAGTGACAGAGACTTTCTACACAAAGTTTACTTGTACACGGGGTGAGAAAACCCACAAACTTGCTTCTGTTTCTGTTTTTTTTTTCTCAGTACTGGCGTCAGGTATATTTAATCACTGTGCTGGCAATGATCTTGGCAGTGTTCTTCGCTCAGATTCATCCCAGTTACCTCACGCAACAGTGGCACAGACTGCGGTCCGTCATCTTTTGCTCGGTGTCTGGCTATGGCATTATTCCCACCATCCACTGGGTCTGGCTCAACGGCGGCATCGGGGCATCTATTGTACAGGTAAGTGAAACAAAAAAAACTGAGGCGGTCAGATTTCATGTCACTTCTCACTTGCTGTCTCCCTTCAGTCCCACAACTCCTCGGGAAATGAGGGGGAAGCAGCAGGAATTACAATTTCTTGAAGCTCAGAATTCTTTCAGACGATAAGGTCCAAACGCCAACGCTTTGAAACGTACCGAGAAGCAGTAAACAGGTTGAGCAGATGAAATCTGCCTCACTGGTTTAAAACTGCACCGTGAGAAGGGAAACTGTAGCCGGGTGTGAGCGCGAGTAGCTGCCCGAGGGAGAGCGCAGCCTGTGTGGGTGGCTGGGCCGCACCCTCGCTCCAGAGAGAGCGGAGCCAGGAGACACCGACGGGGTGATGCTTTAGTTCCTCTTCGGTTCCCCGGGTTGGCAGCAGACGTCAGCATTATTTGCCCTCTCAGCCCTTGTGCCTTGCACAGCCCCCGCCGTGAGGTTCCTGAACTATTTTCCTGCTCTGGTTTTACCACTTAGAATCACGCTCTGAAACAGAAGCAGCGTGGTGCAGCTGAGGACAGAAGAGTGCGTCCTGAAGCGAGAACCCCAGAAATCCCTGCAGTTACCCAGCGGGCAGTAACTGCACGCTCATAGGCTGGCCCTTGCTGGAGGCTTGTCACCGGGGGTCACAGCTTAGCCCGGAGCTGCTGCAGAAGAGGAACACTGATAAATAGATGTAGGCACTGGGGCACTTGACCCTGGCCTTCTGAAAATCAGATAAAGAGCAGTTGTCCTCCTGGCTCTTCCCTCACTTAGCTTCTCCTGGCACAGGAGACAGGGTCTCCAGGAGAGGAGACACTCCTCTCCTGGCAGGCTGGGTGCACATTTTGTTCCCTTACTACAGAAAAATCTCCACTTCTGGCAACAAACCTGTCTGTTAAGGAAAACAAAAAGCAACTCGTGAACGGGCTGCTTGATGATTTCCCATCCAGAGCATAGTGCTCTTGTGGCCTTGGGTTCCAGCAGCTGCAGTCCCAAGTGGTCCATAAGGTTTTGGGTCTCACCCCGGCCGTTCGGCTTAAGATCAGTGGATTGGAAAATGTCCTTTCACTGACAAATCTCCCGTTGGCCGCAGGCTGCGCAGAAACACCAAGGGGCTTGTGGAATGAAGCCGAGAAGTCGTGGTAAAACAAGTTTCTTCCCATTCAGATTTTCCCAGACTCTGGCATTTGCTTCCCCGTTGGCTTTTGTCTGTAGCTAACACAGGCAGTGGAGGACGATTCAGTTTTCTCCTGCCTTTTCTTTTTTTTTAGAGACTCCCCTCCCCCCCATTTTTCCCTTCCATCAGAAGAGATCTTCCTTTTCTTTTGCAGGAGTTTGCCCCGCGCGTAGTTGTCATGTACTTCATCGCTGCTGTAGCTTTTCTCTTCTATATTTCCAAAGTTCCAGAAAGATACTTCCCAGGTAGGAAATTCTCTTCTGGGTGTTTTCTCTGCAGTTAAGCTCCCTGCACCGTCACGGTCCTTGCTGTGAGTCCTGAACTTCCTGTGAGGGAAGAGGTTGACCGTGTCCCGCGTGAGGTATCCTCATACAGAGGGAAACGTTGCACGTATTCGCATCAAAAGGCAGCAGACAACTTCTGATGGAGTTCGTTAAAGAACTTTCACTGCCTCCCTGTAGCTGGAGCGTATAGTTGAGCTGTGGAGGAGACCGAGTGCTAACTGCATCGCGTGAGTACTGCCAAATATAACGTCTTCACCGCTGGCCCGCTCTCTTCCCCCCAGGACAGTTGAACTACCTCGGTTCGAGTCACCAAGTCTGGCATATCCTGGCAGTGGTGATGCTGTACTGGTGGCATCAGTCCACGGTGTACATCATGCAGTATCGACACAGCAAGCCCTGTCCCGAGTACAGCCCGGACTTGTGAGACAAGGTACAGCACTCTTCCTACCTGTGGGAATTGGATGTTCTCACAAGTACAGGGTTAAGCAGTCCTGGTTTTAACTTCTTGCAAGTTTCAGTCAACCTCCTTCGTGAGATTCCCCAGAGAAAATGGTGCCTGGTGTAATGCTCACCGTAAATAAGAGTAGTGATCTCTGCTGCGGTGTTGCGTCAGGCTCCAGAGGCTGCAGCGCCCTTCAGCGGGGTTTTACAGCACGTCTGCCAGGTCCCTTTCAGCTCTGTTGTGCAATTTTAATAACCTCAAGCTGTCGTTGGTATTCGTGCCTAAGTAAGTAGCCTTTTCCCCAGGCTCCTGTCAGGTTTTCAGCCTAGTAAGCATGGATCTGCATTTTGGGCAAATCAGGGTGGAGCTGATCATTTCATGTGCGTAGTAAGTGACTGAACTTGTGTCCCCACTGTATTTCAGAGGCACCACGATGACGTTTCTGGCTTTGAGGGTCTGGACCTTACGCAGTGAGCTGAGCTCTGAAGTTCATCGCTGCGGCTTTTCCTTTTCTGACTTCAGGACTGTTACCTGCTTGCTGGGAAGAAGCCCTCAGCACCGCAGGGATGGGACAGACACGGCCTGTTCTGCCATCAAGTACAAACCAGGTCACCCCGGAGTGGGACGGTGGAAAGGTGGGCTCTGAAACTCAGCGTGTGGATCACAGCAGTATTTTTTTTTTTTTTTTTTTTTCGCTCGGTAAACACAAACAACAGAAGTAATTGCCCTTGCTGAGCTAACAGGCCCAGAGACTGGGTTTTCAGGTTTTTTTTTTTCAAGTGCATCATTAAAAACCTGCTTCTGACCACACGCTTGTAAAGCCACGGTGACTGTGGGGCCTGGTCTGGGATCTAAGGCCAGCGGTGCAGCGCATTCCTCAGAGCCTGGCTTCCGCATCGCCACGGTGACGTCTGAAATTGAATCCAGTGGGCTCCTGTAAGCTTTCTGGACAAGCTTTTTACCTTATTCTGGAAGATAAGACCACGTGCCACCCAGCAGAGCTGCATCTTCAGTTCGGGTCTCAAAATTGCCTCCCCCAATGTGCGTAGGTGCCAGGACTTCAAGAAGTGTCTCTTGATCCCCTCCGTAATTTGGAATTAGTATTCTAAAATACTCCAGGAGTAGCGCTAAGCCTGGGTGTTCCTCTTGGGTACTATCTGCCCTTCGGGATAGTTGCTAAGAATTTTCTTAAGTGACCTTGGTTTAAGAGGATGAAATAACACACCCTGAGCAGTGGAGCCGCTGGGGAGTCCAGTGGCCGCTGAGCGTGCGATGCGTCGCGCTGCCCTTGCAGACTCCGCTACCGAAATGAGCGACCGCCACAAACTTGCCCCGGTGAAAAGGATGCCCTGGGGTTTAGGATCTGTCTTATAACTCAGCCCTAGGGAGACACGGAGCACGCGGGGTATGAGGTAGCTGTAGCTCAGCATGATCAAGCTCAGTGGGTGCCGGTTTTTCAAAGAGGATTGGAATTACTTGGACTTTGGGGTTAGAATCACCATTTTTGAGTGGCTTCTATACAGCAGCCGTGTTTGTGTTTACAGTTCAGTCGAGCAGGGGTAGCAAATGCTGCTGGTGCCGCTCCATGCGATCCAGTGTTAGTCAGCATTAGCCGTTTGGAGATTCCTCGGCTTGCCTCGAGGTGCTGTTAGGAGTTAATCCCAGGGGGTTCACCTCTGGGACCAGAGCTGCGGAAGGACGCGACCGCAGCAGCACGGCATTAGAGAAGTGGGAGATACCCAACGGTTTCTGCTTTGGCTACAGGCAGAAACATTCTGTTCTGTCCCAGCTGACCTCCCCTTGTTACCTGCAGCCCTTCGTCGGTGTCCTGGCCTGGCCTCTTCTCTCCTGTGTCGCGGTAGTCCGACAACAGCCAGCCTAGCACCCGCTGGCGGGGGCCTTGGGAGAGTTCAAGCCAGGTGTCTTAGGTAGACGCGAGGAAGACTCGGCGCCGCCCTGCAGTGGGCAGGAAAACCCAGGGCAGCCACATTCAAAGCTACGTCGCACAAGAGAAGCCCTTAATGAACAAATGCTCTGCCTCTCCCTCTCCCATGGCGGGACGGGGCTCACTCGGCAGGGGTGAGCCCGGCATCCCTGCGGTGCCCTCCTCGGGGCGGGCAGGCTGCTGGCAGACAGGCCCAGCTGCCCCAGCCTTTCCCACCAGGGGTGTGCCGAGGACACGCCGAATGTCCGTGCAGAGACTCGCCGTCAGGAACCTGAACCCTCATGGAGGACCGAGGAGGCGGGATAGTGACTTCTCTGCTGGGCTGTAATGCCAACTGCCTGTTCAGTTCAGTGCATTATTTTTTTTGTTGTGGGTTTGTTTTGTTGGTTTTTTTTTTTCAACTCCAAGATCAAGTAGTGGCAAGAGCTGACTCCGCATTTAGGATTCAAGTCCCAGACCTTTAAGCATTTCTGCATAAACACTGAATTTTGGGTTTTTTTTTTTAAACTTGCCAGCCAAGCAAGTTCCAAGTGCACTAATGCCTACTACTGACGCCTGCCAAGGAACCTGCAAGTACAAAAGCCTGTTTCCAGTGTTATGTGAACAGCAGTATCTGAAGAGTGTGTTTGTGTCTCTAAATCATCCTGACTTTAGAGTTTGCTAATGTATTTTTTTAATGTAAACTCTTCACTAGCAGTTTTCACCGGATAAGGAAACTGCAAAGCTGTACATTTTTATTACTGACAAAATTGATCAAGCTGCATGATGGTCTTTTGTGTACATACTGAACCTGTAAATAAATTTCAGTTCCTTGGAAATTTACCTGGAGTCGCGTCATTCGGGCATCTCCCGCAGTGAATCGGGCTGGAACCGCACCGCGCCAGCGCCGCGCGTAGCACGTGCTGCTGGTGGGCGTTGGTGTTCTACGGGCGGTTTTGCAGGCGCAGCCCTACATCAAACTGCTGAGGAGCTCAGCTTTGCCACCTGCCGTTCTGCAGGAAGGCTTTAAAGAGCGATACTGAACCTAAGGAATTACAAATAGTAAGTGGTAAAATGTCAACACTTAACAATGCAATGTTTAAGAAGATCTGCAAAGTCGCTGTTATCACGTTCGTTTATTTATCAACTGCAAGGATTTGATGACGTACATCAGTTTCACAAAAAAAGTTAAAGTTCTCTGTTTAGTGGTACACAAAAAAAAGCCTTAGAAACTTGAACTCTAAGAAGAAGTGGAAGTGTAGTTCAGGAAAGTGCACTTAAAAGCTGAATGCCAGCAATTTTAAAAGACTTCTTACCCTCTTAAATATTAGGTGATGCCTTAGTCACGAACTGAGCTAAACACACAACTTCCTTGGCTTTCCTTTTGAAATAAGCACGCCAGCAGAGTAACGCAGCAGCCGCCCTTGGCACCTTTTGTTTCCTTTCGCAGCTTTCACTCGTATTTACTGCCTCAAGCCACACGGAAGCGGTGGTGGCTGCGGCGTTACCAGAGACACAGCGACTCCCGGAGACACGTGATGTGTGCGAGCATGTGTATGTTTTATATATACTTTCCGTATATAAAAATACACTTTATAATATAAAAAACCCTCCAGATAAACTCTTAATTCTCACAGTAGTAAATATATCGACTTATTTTCACAGTACGTGGTTTTACTAACGGGGACACCCAGAATGATTAGAAGCTATTCCCTCCACGGCTGGTGTGCACGGGTCCCACGCTAGGCGGGTTGGCCAAAGCAATCGCGCCCAGCTCGGGGCCGTTCCAGAGCCTGCACGGAAACACGCCTAGCTCATCTCGCTTTCAACGACCGCAGCCATCGAGGGCCTCTTAGTACCGTGACAGACTCCCTCTCTCAAGCAGCTGATTCTAGTGGTTCAGTCATTCAACATACTGGAAGAAAAGCTGTAAAAACCCGGTGATGTTTTTGGGTGGAAGCTCCTTACCTTGTCATTACTGCCCTGCCAGACAGGCTGGGACACGCCGAGCGCAGTGAGGTCTTTCCCGTATTTGGGGTAAAGTCAGGGTAGGCTCCCTGGCAAGCACACACACCAAATCAAGGCGAGAGGCTGTCGCGGCGTTCCCCGGCAGTACCGCCTTTCGTCTCTGGTGAATAGCGGACCTCAGTCGCTACTAAACCCCAGCTCGGGTGGAGTTGTAGATAAACACTACATACCGCATAACATCAGCTGCATCAGGCATACTGATCTCTCTAATCATACTAATCTCTCCTCAGCCACAAGAAAGCATCAAATAATTTTAACTCCAGACACTTAGAAAGGTACATTTAAGCAAAAACCTGTGTCTGAGCTGGAATACAAAGAACCGGGTTTATTAAGGCCAGTGGAGAGCCTATCTCGGGTTAACTCAGGTGCCACCAGAGGCATCACACCAGCTCTACAGTAACCTGGGCTCACAGTTCGCTTTTCTCTCGCCTCTCAGTCGCTGTGGGCAACTCCAGCCGCTCTCAGACCCCCTGCCAGAAACCAACCCAACCCCGAGTAACAGGGCGGAAGGAAGCTGCGGGACGGCAGGTTTGCAAGCACGTGCAGAGAAAAAAAAAAAACACAAAACCAAAAACACAAAACCAAAGACAGTTAACCTGAGTATCAGAAAATGCTACAAAACGTGGCGTGCGCTCCTTGCAGCCTTTGGCACGCAACCCCAGGTAAGAACAGCAGTAATAAAGCCTAGGAAACGCCTGTGCAAACAGAAGTGAAACATTTCTACTCATAACCTCCTAGGAGCTTAATTTCTCAGCCTGGAAAGGCCCTACTGAACCAAGCACAGCACGAGTATTTCACCTGCTCCCTGTGAGGAAAAGGGAAACACGGGACAGAAAGGTGAGGACAGTGGACAGCTATGCATGAGCTACTCGCAGATTCCAGGACTGCGGCGGGGGGGCAATCTCACCTGTACCCAAGGGAGCATTTTATCACATCCACTCCCAAAGGAGTCAGATCACTTGCTTTTAATGTGATATTTTCAACAACTATTGGGAGGGATCCACCTCTCACCCTCATGGATCTCAAGACAACTGTATAACCAGCAGGAGACTTGGGGGGGGGAGCACAATCCTAAGTATTTCGCCTGCCCTCCTGTGAAAAGAGGGGACTCTCAACCACAAACATATCCTCCCTGTGTTAACACCCAATTACCTACTCATCAGCATTCAGCAGAGCAGGATATAAAGTTAAAGCAGAGGAACTACCCCCTTCCACTTCCCCTTTAGGACCACCATGGAAAAAAGGGCAATAAATGGAACCGTCCCGAGCAGCACCGGCTCTGCACACAGCGCACGTGGCCTGGCACGGTCTGCAAGGCAGCGGAGAAGCCATCCCACCTACACGCACCACGTACTTCTGCAGCGTGGCAAGGAAATGTTGTCCTCGACCGCTCTGTTCCCACCACCTACCGGCACCGCACGCTCCTGAGCTCGGAGGTCTCCGGGGCACTGCGCAGCAAGACCGGGGGGTGGGGGGGGTCCCTACCCGTAAGGCTCCGCCGTGTGAAATGCAGCTGATGGGTAGAGGAGCGATCGGTGTCTTGAGCTACCAGCCGCTTACCGCTTCTGTCCTGACACAAAGCCGTGTTCAGAGACGTTTCTTCAAAGCTCAGTGCATTTAGCAGGACCTTCTTATAAAATACACTTCGGTACAATAATAGGTTCATCGGAACTTAACATTAGGCTACAGCCGTTTCATAAAATTATTACTGTTTTAAAAAAACAACAGCTTCGAAAGAATACACATTTTCTTTGCGATAAAAACCCAAGGGGGAAAGGAAAGGTATTTTCAGACACAAATCTCAATTTGTAGCCAAATAAATCTCACGGTTGCATCTCACGGGCAACCGTTCCAGTTGCCCGAAATACTCCATCCGTGCCCAAGGATTTCCTGGCGTAAACCAGCCTCTCTTCCCCGCGTACGAGTAGTCGCCCAAGTGCCGCCAACGCTGGCGCGTCCCTCCCCTACACGGAGGCTTTTTGTCTCCAAGCCATTATATTCTCTGCAGTTTCACTTCTAACTCTATAATTCCAGTTTGCTACTTTACATTAATGGCACTTACTGTAAAAAAAAGAAAAAAAAAAAAATTATTGAACATTCAGGCACACAAAAAAAATAATCTGCCTTTTGTCTCTGCAGCTGCATAGATGCCTACCAGGTCCCGAGCCATAGCCGTGCTCTGGAATTCTGGGCCACAGCCCTTGGAGGACTTGGCTGCTTTAATCTGATGATTAATAAAGGTAGTTTTCACCTAGGAAGCAAAGACTCGACTATTTCCAGCAGATCAATCCGGATATTAGTACATTTTGGTTCTCGGGTCTACTGCGACTGAGACGTGAAGAACCACCACAGTTCCTTTAGCCCGCCCGGACATACGGAAAACGTCTTTCATGTGACCTCCGCCCATCCCCCTCCCTCCACCTCAGCACAGCAGCGCAGAAGGGGAGAGCGACAACACGCTCCAGGGGCAGACCACGAGTCCTAGCGGAGCTCTCCCTTCACTCTGGGAGCCCCCTGCCCTAACACACGGATGCTCCCGGTTTGTTTTCTCTGTTTTTCTCCAAGAGCCCAGTACAGATTTGCCATCGTTCTACATTTCATGGTGCGGGCTGGCCACACCTTGAACTTGAACCAACTGTACAACCCGGGTCCCTGTCCATCCAAGCAGATAAGTTACTCCACTACTTAAAACCTCGATTAAGTAACTCGGAGAGGAGCATGTGGGGAGCCCCGTGGAAGCCTTTACTGTTTGGAAGGAAAGGGAGCTGCTCCGAAGGGATCTAACTCCAGCGCCTGCTGCTGCTGGCTCTGCGTGCTCTGCACCACCAGTTCTGTGAAGGGCACTGCACCAAAGTCATCGGTTTTCAGCCCGTCGCCGCCGTGAAGGGCTCCGTGCAAGGAGCTCTGCCTAGGTCTACCTGCCACCACCACCGCCCCGTGATCCCCGCGGTTGTCACCGAACCCTTGATGCTGGGGATGCCGCATCAACTCCGGCGGGTGGAAGGGTTTGGCTCCGAAAGGATCCAGCAGACTCTCGTCCGTCTGCAGAGGGTTGGTTCGATCTTTGCTGTCAGTCAACGCCACGCTTATGTTCTCTTTGGAGTCTGAGATAGTCAGGAACTCGTTGCTGCTCTGCGAGTCCCTGCGCCCTGCTTTCTTGTGCCTGCGGGCTCTCTCCGGGGTGCGGTAGCTCGGTTTCGGCGCCTTCTTCGTGGTGGTCGGGGTGCCGTGGTGACGCTTTCCGTTGCTCTTCGAGACCTCCTGTTTCATGCGCCTTTGGCGTGAAGAAAGTTTCTGCAGGTTACGCTGCTGCTTCACCTTCTGCTGCTGCTGACTCCCTGTGATCTCTTCAAATGGAACCAGCCCAAACAGGTCCTCTCTGCTGCCACCGGTCTTGGGAAGAAGGGAAGGCTGAAACGGGGTGCAGCCAAAAGTATCGACACTCAGTGGAGAGGTGGGGGGGAGCAGAGGCTCACTTCCGCCCAGCTGGCCGTCTTGCCGGGACAGCTGTCTCCTGAGGGGGGCTTCTGTGAAGA